>JAYRBW010062298.1:0-30367 GCA_036023295.1 Invenusta paracnida
GAGGAGAGGAGAGGAGAGGAGAGGAGAGGAGAGGAGAGGAGAGGAGAGGAAAGAAGAGGAGAGGAGAGGCAAAAGTCCCAGCTGTCTAAGTATTTTGATTATAGAATTATTTTGATATGAGATGTGGCGAATACTATATTGGCTATATCTTACTGTGTGTGTAGAACTATTGATATTATTATATTATTATTTGTTAAGTAAACAACGTTATGTTATGATTGATTTATACTGGTTTAAAATTCATATCTAACATCAGCCAATGTTTATCAGTTTGTCATTTTTTCTGAGTACTTTGAGTTGGATATTAAGATACAACAGACGGTGGTACATACAATAATACTATTCGCAGCAGTTGATAATTCCATTGATTGGGAGATAGACCCTAATAATGAGGTCATTGCCCCTGAGTATATTTTAGTAATCAGAAGAAAATATAATATCTTATCGCATAATTTTCTTTAAATGCTGTCGAATCTTCTAAATATATTTTGATCACTACCAGTCAAACAAGCATTTATTAGAAATATACATACTATATATATTTATATACTTATAAGTATTTTCTGCTATATGTGTCGATAAATTAAATTTATATGATTACTTATTTTTTTGGAAAATAAATTATTTTTCAAAATATTAATATCATTCAGAATACATTCTTTCTACATATTTATGTTAAGTAATTAATTCCAAGTATTATTATCAATTATGATATATGAGTATTGATTTTAATTATATATTTCTGAAGACCTTATTAATTTAGTCAAATATATTATAATAATGTGGATGGTAATAAACCACTTATACAATATTTAATAAATTTTTTAAATCATAAAAGGCAAAAAGAATATTAAAATATTCACCTAAAATAGTGAAACAAATTTAGTAAAACGTATTCATGATTTTTTAAATTTTATTTACGGTTTATTTATACTTTTAATGCCATAGGTACATATATTTTATTCCTGAATTTTAAAATTCTATAATGGAAATTTTATTTTCATATAAATAAATTTTTGTATCCTTTTTTAAGTTACATATTAAGGATTTAAATCTTATTTTAATATTTACTATTGCAATGCACCGTTTAAAAATATCAATCGCAATGAATTTATGGTAATAGTAATTAGTATGGGTCTAAGAAATTCTATAAATACTACTTAATTTGTGTGAAAATTAGCCATATTTTTCTTAGCTTTGAACATTTTATATGTATTGCTTAAAATAAATAATCTCGCTTATAATTGTTGTTGTCAGTAATAAATGTTGACGTCTGTTTTAAGATGCAGACTAAAAAGCTATATTTCCGTCCGGCTTAACTTATCCCACACCAACTATTATTATGGAAGAACAATGGCGAATAATTTCAGTTAATATTAAATTGACTGTTTTACTTATTTAAAGAAATTATATTCTCAATATATATATGTATATATAAATATGTGTAATCATAATAGTTAGTGATAGTTTAGGTACATAAAATTCATTTATTTTGTTTCATATTTCATATTATGTTAATAAAAGTTAAGGAATATGGCCTCTTTGAAATGTTATATGATGTATAAAAGGAGTTTATCAAAATAAGTTTAAAAGCAAAATTATTTAACACTCATTAATCATTTGCACATTAAGTATTTAAAGTGTAACAGCATTTATTCGACTTTAATGTATATAATTCACAAAATGTTTTATAAACAAATAATATTTTTACACATAATGAAGATATCACAAAGAAATATGTATATTTTGTAAACTTTATTAATAAACTATAATAGTTCTTCCAATGCAGGTTTTGAATAAGATTCTATTATTCTAACTTGTATAAAGAGTGACTTTTAGAAATGTCTTTGTGTATTATAAACAATTTATTATTCCTAAATTATTGTTTTACACTTATAATTGTCAACAAACAAGAAAGTACGTATATGTATGAAAATACATGTATTATTATTATTTATATTTTAGATCAAGACAGCGAGCGATATCTTACTAGAGCTCAGGAGCGCAGTGGTCGAAAGGATCTTTCCATTCTTGATGAGATCGAGGCACTAACTGGACGTCTTGAGAGAAAACATGATGTAAAAACTTTTTTATAGCTTGTTTCGACTTTATTTTTATGATTACAATAACCTCGTATATTGCGTATATAGTGAAAATAAAACAAAAAATATTAATAATTTTACAGTATTTATTGTTTAAACTTTTGTAGAAATATTTCTTAACAGTTTGAGAGTTGAAAGCTGAGCCTGCGCACAATGATTTTGCATAATATTTCTTCTATATACATGTAAATAGATAAATGGATATCAGTGAGTTTCTCTAGATATTATATTTTTCTGAAATAATTTATATTCTATTGAAATTCAATAGCACTGCAAGTATTTTATCAAACATAATAATAGTTACAATTATGCAGTGTGTTCTTTAATACTTATCAATAGTATAATTGTTTTATAGTTGCTGACTATCAACTATAAATTATAACTTGAAATTTTGTTAAAATATTTAATTATATATAAATTCAATAAAATACTGATTCTTAAACAATATTTCACCAACAACAGTATCCAAATTTAATATTATTGAATACTTATTTTAAAAGTAATTTTTACTTTCGTTTAATTATTTGGTTTGTTAACTAATTAGGAATACGTATAAAAGTGTTTAACAAGACATAATTAAAAAAAGAATAAATTCGTACTACACAATTAAAACATTTTTTAAGTATGTTGTATTACAATACTGTCTAGAAATTTCAACGATTAATTTACTAAATAAGTTAAGAAAAAATCTACTACTTTAATATCACAGTTATCTATTCCCCTTAAATGTTATGTTGTGCTACTCTGTTTCAACAGGAGTTGGACGAGGTCGTCCGCAAAATGTTCACAGGTATCCAAAAGGACATGGAGAATGTGTCGTACAAGGCCTCCTCGCTTCCCCCCTCGCCCAACGCCAATAAGCTCATATTTATTGCCACAACAAAGTAAGTTTTATTGCATATACATATATAGTTAGTTATAATTATATGTAGACGAGAAGCGCATGTTACAGTGTTGAACATCAAATTCGGTCTATGTATCACATAGAAAAGCATGCAGTTATAGACCTTGTTTAAAAGGAACTTCTTAAGCAAATATTTTTGTGCAAAACTCTAAAGTGTAGAATGCCTTTATCATAATGTTGTATAGATATAAATGGATCAGTAAAATTACCGAAAGTAAGATTTTCCATTTTCACAATGTATGTGCCACGCATGTTTTCAAACGATTTAGGCTATTTTCATTGCAAAAATTGAATTTTTTAAATTCATATCCGACAAACGTACGAAGTAAATTGAAAGTTTATTAGGTATATTAATGAAAACAAAAGATCTTTAAAATAGTAAAATTGATATAGCTGCATTCTTAAAGATCACCATTTTAAACCGATAAATTCTAAATCTATCTTTCTTTAAATTAATGCCATCGTAATATCAAACATTTGGAGGTCATACAAGGTGTTTGAAATTAATAAAAGACATTGTGACCCTACATTAAAACTACATGTTCAAACTCATAAGTTTTAAATCGATCAAAAGGGTCTTAACTTTCACAATGAATTGTCATTTTGTACTTTGCACGTGTGCATAAAAAAAGTGGAAATACCCGTGCATGCATTAGCATAACATACTTATGTAATAAAAATGAATACAATCATGATTAGATTTGTCAAAGATTTTAAATTGGATTACGGAGAAGTTATTACAAAATTAGTTGCAGTAAGATAAGTGTAGCTTAAATGTACTTTAAAATAAAATTGGAGAAGCTCTTTACATTAAGTACATTAAGCCTTAATAAAATACTCAATTGCATCATAGCGGCAGCCAATTAATTTGCATTTGTTCTAATGTCCTTGATCGTAGTTTCTGGTGTCTGTGTATCCTGTTATGTCATTTAGCTACTGTAATCTCTGTTCTGTTTAATATAATGTATAAATGATGGTTTTATCAAATTAATTCTATCAACTATTTCTTATTATGTAAAGCTTTATATATTGTTCTCTCCTAATTGTAATTTATCTAAAAGGCAGAAAGAATTTTAGGAAACGCGTTTTATTTTTCAATACAATGAATCATATTTTATATTTATTTTAATTTTAAAACGAATTAAATCACCTGATCTATGTATATCAATTTATGTTTTTGTCAAATCTTTTTCCTAATCAGTTTGTTTTCTAAAATTAACATTTTAAAATTGACACAACTTTATCTCGGATACTGTATTATGACACATTCAATTTTCACCCAACATCAAAAATTCGCTGACGGAATGTTTAAATACAGATTGCCACTTGTTTACAGCTTCAATCAGCAATGCTTTCTTTTATGATAACAATGCGTTTGTGTTGTAAGCGTTATTATTAAAAGAATTAAGCTGTTTTCTGCTTCTGAATGAGAGAAAGTAATATGAATGAAGATTTTTCAAAGTCAACATTTTTCTTTAAAAACATTTTTATAAATGTCCATTAATTGTTATTTACTTTTATATATCACACATTTAAAAAGTTCTATCAGTTTGGATGAAAATAAAATTATTTAAGTTTAATTACTTACACAATTTCAAAATGTTTTTTCAAAGTGTGGTTGTGACTTTGTATAACCTCAAATGCAGTGTTATATATATTATTAATTAAGTATAATCAGTACTCAACAAATGTATCAACTTTAAGTTTGAATAATGTGAATAATTAGTTTAGTCTTAGATAATAAATTTATATATTTTTTAATCATTTACTGAATTGCAAAAGATTACTATATTTTGCTTTTACACCACCACATAAAAGTTACCTGCATTTTTTTAAATTATAAATACAATGCAATATATGCATTATTGGAATATTGTATTTATTTGTCTGCATAATAGAAGGAGATAAATTCATAAATTGAATTAGAACGGCTGCACTGTTGTTTAATTAAAAAAGACATTGATATTTCTTGCGTCAAAAATTAATTATATGTTTCAACTTTTATGCTTTCAGGGAAGGAATTGACAGAAACACACTCATATTTGCTTCACCCGAGAAACGGATCATTTGGGAGAACACTCTGAAGGAAGTGAAAAATCAGCTCGGTAAGTTAAATTTATTATTTTTGGAGTTTACAGTATATTGATTTTGTATCATCCTATGATGAACTAAATATCAGTTTTATCTGATATTTCCGTATGATAGGCTTGTGTTATTGATAATTAAGTTGTCGAAAAAAATATTTTTATACAGTCAATGTATATTTATAAACAATAAAGTATTTGCCTGTTTTTAATTAAGAGTGGATAATTTTATGAAGTTATTTTTATGTATCAAGCATTTTACTATTTCTATAGAGATATCTAGTTTTTATGGTGCCTATTAGTATGCTACTACATGTAAACGATTTCAATTTAGAAAATAATGCCGTACCAATGTAGATATAAATATAATGATTTGTTATATGGCAAAATGGTTATTATATTTTTATTTTGTTAAATTGATTCATTAATATAAGTAATTATATATTATATAGACTATAAATTTATTTTTATATTTTTGCAAAAATCTATGATAAGTGCTTTTTGATGTTTCTTAACCTTTTATATGTAATACTTTTGATTGACGACTAAATATAATCTGACTATATAAATGATTTATATATTTATGCATAAAACGGTATATCTATGACCTTATCAGTATTTTTAAGTTCTACGATATACTTTTATTTTCATAATTATATATTTATTATTTAAGTAGGTAAAAATTAAATATTAAATTTTTATTGTTTCTAAATATGTCTTTTTTTTTTAATTGCTGTACAAAACAATTAGCAAAAGAGTTTTCATTTAAAGTTTTTATTTGACGGATTTTTTCTAATTCTTTTAAAATATATTTATATTTTTTTATTTAATGAGCTCAAATTGTCGACTAATATGCGATTTTTATACTAAAAAATAATTTTAAAAGTCTCAATACATGTAGCAAATAAGATAATATAATTTGTATAAAGCAATATTGTGTTACACAATGTAACCTTTATGTACAATAATTTATGAACAATACACAATAATTGATCGATCATAGAGAACATATCGTTAATTAAGTTGCTTAAGTTAATTAAATTAATTAAATTAAATTATACAAATATATGCAAATGGTTTCTTTAGGTTTAAAATATAACATAATTATAAATATTTGCAATTCAGTATTAATTTATCTACAAAAAATACACAAGCCTTTTATACTACTAAAAATCATTGAAAGTATAATGCAATTCATTATTATGATTTTTATACGTGTGTATTAATGAGTTATCTTTGAAGTTCATGATTAAACTACCTAATGAATGCCATAATTACTCAATCGATAGTAATATTTTTGTACAATTCACTCCTAATTTCTGCATTTAAGTATAAGGATATGTTACATATATAATATTACATACATATAATATTACATACATATAATATTAAGGATAAGTTACTAATACACATAATATCTATTATTAAAAATAATCTCAAATTGAAGATGTATTCAATATGCTAGTATACAATTAACATGCCTTCAAATATTTGTCTAAAAAATGTATATATGCACTTTACAAATTATTCGATATACAATTTTTACTTATATGTTTTATGGAGAGTTTTTAAGTATATTATCTAAACAGCATATTGCATAAATAAGAAATTTTAAAAATTATCCTAAATTATTATGTGATTAATTTAATTTAATTTAATTATATTGTATTGTATTGTATTATTCAATTTCTATTTTCTATAATTATATTATATAAGGACCTAAACATATATTACGAATAAGTTTGTATTCATTAGTTTCATATTAACATAAAGAAAGTGTATCTACAATTTGTATTGTTCAATTTTATTCATCAAAAGATTCTTCTGCAATGTGTAAGTCCTCTAGAAGTTCAATAGATTTTAGAAGATATTAGTATCCCTAAAATAATCTCTATCCTTGGCTACTAACCCTTTCAGTGATATTTTACAACATACTTCTTTTTTGTAGATTTATTATTTTTAATTAAAAATAGTGAGCTCATACGTATACGCTAAAAAATATAAATAAATCTGTCTCAGTTTAATTTTCAAGTAGTTTATCTTATTTTACAATGAAGGCACAATTGAAAACTAAACTTTATCCTTACTGATCAAAATTAAGAAAAATCATTATTTCATAACGTTTTAAAGACTTATTCATATTTAATTAAGTAAGGTTCTTTATGTCAGTACCCAAATGCGCCGATTGTGATAAATTAAAAAATGTTGCGCCTAGGAATGTATAGAAATAGATGTGAAATTGAATAATATAATTTAAATCAAAAATTTAAATTATTATTTTATTACATAAATATTGAACTGAAGTTTATTTCAGTTACATGAAAATATTTATTATTTAGTCTATCATATCAATCTACAAAATATTTTGTATACTATTGAACTATTAGTAATTACTAATGAACTTTCTTCAATGCGCTATAATACCTTCTTTTTTAATCTGTGAAAGTAGGAAATTTGTGAATAGTTGCATGATATACCATAAAAGACTACAATGTTTGTAAGTATCTGTAACACTTTTAAATGGTTAACGTATTGCTTATGTATAGATTTACAATTAATAACTAGGTGCTTTGGAATATATCATTTGAAATAATTATTCGCGCTAACATAAAAATATTGCCTTCAAAAACTCACCACTGGCGAAATTATTTTCTAAAAATATCAAGCCAGTAAACAATTTAGATATATTTAATTTTTAAATAAATAATATTCCAATATATGCATTTAATGAAAATACAAAATGTAATTTAAGCAATAGATCTTTTTTATACATTTTTTAAATGAAATTTCACTTTATAATTCTTTAGAAAGCAGTTCTTGTAACCCGATTATTTGGCGAAATATGTGTTATACAAGTTTGAGTGCAATTTGTTTTGGGTGATATATATTATTCATTAATTACGATTAAAGAAATTATAATAATATTCTAATAAAACGAACGTATTATAAATTATCATTAAAATCGCAATACATTATTATTAGGTGTTATTATTTACTATAAATAAAAATGCAAGATGTGAGATTTTAAAAATAATACAACATTACATATATACAGATATATGGATAATATAACAAAGAAGCTAATAGAATATTATCGAAAAAATAAAATGTATCGCTTCATTTTGAAAGATATTTTACTAAATTGTTCTTCCACATAAATAAATAGAAACATTTTTATCATTGCATTTCTACCAAGCACATAGCAACTTCTTTTCCAGCAGCTCAACTGTAACTAAGTGTGTTGCTATGGACTCTATCCAATTTTTCTGCAGACCTATCCGCCGAACCAACTCTTCTGGAAGTGGAGGAGGAATGATTCTACACACGTATTCTCTTCCCTTTCCTCCTCTCAAACCGTCTTTGTTTTACGCCACAACAGATCTTTTAATCACATATTACTTCGACGATCTTTAAGTGTGCCTTTAATTCGTTTGTCTTATTGATCGTCGAAGTCGCATCTGAGAAATCACATTTCACTGAACTATAATATGAACTTAAAGTATGCTAGTTATTGAGGTAATAGGTGCAGACTTACAGATTAAGAATGTATTTTACATATGAAATATTTGGTTTCAACAATTAAAATTCTAAAATAATGTTAAACATATTTTTAGTATGAAGAAAACTACTAGTATAAAAATAAAGTAGTATTATTTAATTAGTATAACACATTTATTAATCAAAATTGAAGTTTATTTTTATTTTTATGCGTTAAATAATGTGTTTAAACTTGTAATAATACATTATATATTTAATAGGTTTACCATAAACTTATCAGTATCCAACAGATAAATTATAAGAAATACTTCGTTGTATGTTTCTATCGCAGAATATAAACTCAACGAAATCTAAACAATATTCGTATAATAAAGAAAAACTTTGACTAGGAATACAAAAGAAGGTAGATATGTGCATAGTTCTCTTTTTGAGAAGATAGATTTTTATTTTAAAAAGACTTCTTCTGCATCAAACACTGAGAATAAAAAACAAGTGGGAGAAACAGACCATACTTTGGGTTTTAATTTTTATAGCTGGACAAAGTGGGTTAATATATTTTTAGGATGTATGTCTGCACTGTATACATATATCTTAATCTTTATAACCCAAAAAGTAACGATATGAAAAAAAACCAACGATATTTGGAGTTCAAGTCCAAATTTGATAGTGTTTTGTGTAACTATTTAATAATAATTCTCCTGTATTGCTAATTTATTTGATTATTTTAAGTAAAGATTTGAAATTTTGTGTTTGGTGATTTGTGATTATGCGAATAAACATTTTTGGTTGACGCTTTTTACACTTCGATTGTTCTGGTATTGTATATACATACCATTGAGATTTTATCATTGTACATATTTATATACGTCTTTATATAACTATAGACTTTCGGAAATGCACTCTGCTGTGGTCTGCTGATTATTGTATTATTTTGTATAACTAATTAATATTTATATAATATGCAAATTAGTCGTTCAGGTGTGTTTTGGCCTCGCCGGACATATCACGACGACTCTGAATAGTTTACTCATATTAATAGTACACATACTCATACTGTAATGTTTCTTATTATACCAACAATACTGCTGTTTTACTGTTTTTTGTAGTTTTAAACATAAAATAGGTCATTTTATACAATTCACTTACACTGTTTTGTACTTATTCTTATATTTACTTCATTTTGCTTCTGGTGTCAAACTTATACACTTTTAAAACTTACACATTCATTAATCCCCGTGGTTTTTGCCTGAATTTAATTTTTTATTTCCAGATTTCTACTAAGATAGTAATTTAGAGCAGGTGACAATAATATCCATGTATGAATTTTATTTGAAATGTAAGCATGTCTCATTAATATATGAATTTATAACTAAAAATTATTAATATTTGAATAATGACGTAAAATTACTATTTTTACAAATTTTTTAACGATATAGTTGCTGTAACGATAAATCTTTATTGCTACACATATTTAATATATTACAAATACTCTTCTTGACATTAAAAATAGATGGGCATATTTTTATTAATTTCAATATTTTTCAATTTTGATATAATTAGCCTGTAACATATTATTGTGTTATATCGATATTTCTGTTTCTAGATTATAGTTTAGATTTTTTAAAGTCTGTAAACCTCTTTCTTTCGACAACTGTCAATTAGGCCCATGTAAGTTACAAATCACAATTAAGATATATCTAAGTGCCTCATTAAAGCTTATACAGTTTAGTAAATGCTTAAAAGATGATATTAAGGCTCGACTTTTATTTATTATACTTAAATTTACGATTAAAAAAATATTATAATTGACAGAAATAAAATATGTGTACATCTAATTCAACAAAATGTCGACATAATGCTGTACTATTAACAAGTCTAAGGTTTGACACCAGAAGAATCCTGACGAATGCATGTTCTCTCTCTCTCTTTCTCTCCCACTATTTTTCTGTTTCTTAGTCTTATAAAGAGTAAATAGTTCCTATCGTGTCCTCGTATGGTCCATAAACAGTACACCTATACGCAATGTGTCTGTCAATACTGCACATTCACATTCCTTTGACGGGAAACCTGTTCTTCGGTCACCCCATACTTCCCAAACTACAAATAAACAAAAAAAAAACTCTTATAGGAATAAGTACCACCATGTAAAATTAGTATGTCACTGTTTGAGAAAAATTTGTAATGTTTCTAGAGTTTAATATATTCATATATTCATTTTGATTAATTTTATATGAAAACGTATTATTATCTTTTCCTCTCCCTTTCTATCAAATGAAAGGTTTAAATAATATAAATTGCATTCAAAAGTAAAAGTTTTATAAATAGTATTTTGGAATTACACAACTAAAACACACGGAAAGGACAGAACAATACGGAGTAGCAAATTTTCTTTGCCGTGTACAGTCATTTTTTTATACTTCTTCATATTTCTTAGCATTTTTTTAGAAAAAATTATGTGGAGATTGTACTTCTTAAATATAGACTTCTGGTGTTCAAAAACAATAGATTAGACGTTTTCCCAGTATAATGCATCTCCTGTAACACGTTTTAGACAAGTGTACACAATAAACATAGATTTTTACAATTTATGAAAAATGTAGATAATAGATATATAAAAGTTTAACACAATAAACTATATGTATGTATTTGCAGGTTTTATGCAGTGTTTAGTAAGTTGTTTGACTAAATATAATTACCAATTGATTACTGTACATTATTGATAGAAGTATTCAACAAAGTTTCAATTTTAGAATCTGCTATATTTTTCGGTTTCTTAATATAAAAGTATTTTTATAGTAAAAAACATTTTCTATTTTAATTTTAAGTTCAATGGTATTGTCTATAATAATAATATAAAAATCAGTTTACTTTAAGAAGCATTAATCGTTTTAACCCCCTAAAACCATTTTAAAGCAAAATAAGTTGTAGTTTTGATATTATTCATAATATTTTATTTTTTTATTTCACTGTTAAAAAATATATTTGAGTTCAATTTAATCCAGTAGAAATTCTATTAAGGAAATAATAATTCACGCTAAAAATATATACTGCTATAAATTATATTCAAATGAGTATAATGTACATAATTTAGTACATGTATTTAAATACTTCAATTTTAATGAAAAATAAATTTTGCATCAAACTGAAGTTTGTATAATTTATTTGAAAAAATCCAATTATTGTAAAATCCAGAAAAAAATTAATGCACTAAATAACGTGAAAATCTAAACGCATTAAAATATCATATCACCTTATGTGTGAATTAAACCTAGGTACAGGCAGTTATCCATACTCTTAAGTAGTATAGTCTAGTAGTACATTATTCCATGAACCCTTACTTTGAATTATATATCTTTCATTATCTTAAAAAAAACTGCTTTAAGGCGGTCATACATCTTTAAGTCTCTCATTTACAGCGATATAATGTTTTAGAGCAGTAATCAATTATTTACAGTTTCAACTTTTTTAAACAAAAATACTTTAAATAATTATGGACAATATATACCATATATTGAGATTCGGAACTTAATAAATATTGTTGTATGGTATAAATATAATATGGAATAATTTTAAAAGCATTTACGAATGCAATGAGCTTTTAGTCAAAAAACTAAATATCAATGCTATTGAAATATTTTATAATGACAAGACAAAATTTGCATTACGTATGTATATTTACTAGATTTTTATATGGAGGTTTACATCAAATATATTACCCATACTTTAAAATAAAAATTGCTACAATAGTTTAACTCTATTTTTAAACTCCAATTATAAATTCCAGTAACAGTCGCCCATACGCCACTCTTCTACCAGACTCTCCAAATTACCCGGACCCGATCAGGAATGGAGGTGAGCTTACTCAATTATCTTAAACTTCAAACTTTATAAATTCTATATAAATTAGGTATTTAATTACATACATATACTTACGAATACAGTGCATGTCATAAGCTCCAACATATTAATTTCTTTTAGTTTTAAATATTTTTATAGAAATTAATTTAAAGTTTAAGATTTGGAAATAAATATATAAATTAATGAATTTGCAACTGGTTGGTACATGTGACATATTGACCTATATAGATGACCTATATATTTATGTATGGATTTTTGAAGTAAATGATCTCAATTTTTATTTTTATACTTTATTGATTCTATTTGTACAAAAATTACGTTTCTCATAAAACAACATACATTTCTCTATATGGATCTATGTAATACTGCATTATTAATTTTTAATTTTGCGTCTTTATAAAAAATTGTATATTATATTAAGTTTTGTTTTTGCCTTTTCACATTAAGAAGAACATTTTACTGTATATATTGTTTCATATTTAAAATGTTTGAAATTATGCTTTTCCAGAACCAGGCCACTTAAATTAGTTTGTATATAATTTATAATTTGACATATTCAATTAGTTTCCATAAATTATAAAAATAATTATTACGTTTTGTAGTCATTAACAGTATCTGCCTCTAAAAAATGTTTCAGAAAATTATATTTCTCTATATATTAGTATTAAATAATATAAGTAGCACAAAACTCCTAATCAAGTTAGTAATAGTATAGACATATATGTCTATTAATAAATTAAATAAATGAGTTTTGTATACATATGATATATTTACATATTGATTGAATATAAATTTTAACAACAAATAATGGAGAATTTAATGCAAAAAACTGTGTTAAAATAATACAAGAAAGAACAAGTAAATGCAAAATGTTATGCCTTAGTTTTTTCTTGTATTAATTTATTATTATTATATGCTGTTGAGAGAATTCCATGTATCCAATATATGTTTAAATTTCGAATATTTTGAAACCATTTTTTAAAGGAAAATTTACGAATTATAATTTATTGACAAACCTCTTTTAAATAATATATTTGTAATTGAAAACAGTTAAGCAATCTTTTTAAATATTTTATTAATACGTTTTATTTATTTTTTTAATAATCGATAAAGTTGTTGTCTACACATTTTCACCCTTTGTCAAGTAGTTCATAATATACATGAACTATACATATATATTTCGTGATACTATTATGTGAATAGAAGGTATATTAAACTGAAAGTTATCATTTTTTTTGACAGTAACAAAAATGTATACTTAGTTATAAAGACTCGATATTGGCATGATAAGTTTGAACTCTCTTATCATGGTATCCTGACTGATGACATAAACTAAAACTTAAATTCGACTGATGTTTCAAATATTTATTGTTGAGATTCATATGAGCTTACACTTTATAACCTTTTTTTAAAATACTATTAGTGAAGTTTATCTATACAATAAATTACTGTATGGATCTTACTGATAATAATTTTACTCCAGTTTGATTTTTAAACCTGGGCTATCTGATTTTTCTTTTTAAATGCCGTAGCAACGATAATTTCATTGTAAATCTAAATTAATTTCAATTGCCAGGATTGTTAGTTTTAACTGCTCATAAGCTTGACATTATTATTCGAAGATAATGAATTGGTTTTAACATAAATAATAATATATTTTAATAGTTTATATGCATAATTAATCAATTAATCTTAAGTACTTATAGCAGTATAGTAACTTTGTCCTCATTTATTTAATATAGAAACCGTCACCATAGTCAAGATTATACTATTAATAATATAAAAGTACGAGTAAAATTGCAATTAAGATTTAATATAAATATAACGAATAAAATTATATTAGTATACAATTTTGTACAATTTTGTACAAATTTGTACTTTTCTCGGTCAAATTAAGTATATTTATCAATTTAATTCTACTTATATTTCCCTACTCAATAAAACAAATTTTCTTTTGTAATCCAATATATTTTGGGGGTGCAACTCTAAAAGTGAGGTTTTATATATTTGTAGTTTTAATATTTTTATGTGTGCATAATTTTTGTTATTTTCTAGTTGCCATAGTAATTTTTCTTAGTTGTCGCTTTTTTCATTGCTATATTATTTATATACAATATTTATTTCCTTGGTAATATATTATATGATATATTCATAAATCGATTTCATAATATTGTTGTACATTTCTTTTTGAAGTTTTTATTCTTAATAAAAATTAATTAGTAAATTTAAAAAACGGCAAAGAATTATAGGAATTCAATTAACACATGCTTCGCCACATTTATTATTTGTTTCTCTTAGTTTTTAAACTTGATCTTATGATGATCTTAAAACGTATAGTATGATTTTTCTCTCCATTTAATTTTCAATTTTTAGTTTTTTTATAATTTAATTGTGGAAATTATAGTTAGTAATTACACTATCCACTTATTTCGTTTCTTCTTTATTACTATTTTTTTTATATTTTTTCACATTTTTTGTTTAAATATTTATATTTTTCATGTACCATTCAGTAAATGTTTTTTCTGATCATCACACATGACTTATCGATTATTCTAAATATTTACCCCGTAATTAATTTACTTTAATGTTTAATTTGTATTACTTCGTTAATTCAATAATTCTTTTCTTTAAACGTCCTTTCTATATTTCACAATATTGTTTTGACTTATTTTAAATTATTTTCTGATTGCTTTGATTTCATTTCCCGAATTTTACTATTTATCTTAGTGATACAATTCCATTTTAGAAATTTTATTTTTGCTTTCTATCTTTATACTGTATTATAGAATTCTATATATTTCTGCATTTTTATTTTTATCGCTTAAGTTCAGATCCGTGTACGTAACAGCGTTACCAATGTATTCCACAAATGCATAATTGTTACTCAATTTGTTACAGATAATACCATTGGTAGCTTTTTCCTCATGGATGCGTATTTATGAAACACTAAAAGTAGCCTTAACAACCCCTTCTTTTCCCATTCGCTTGTATTTCAGTTCTCTTGCGCAGCTCCAATCGAAGGCCTCAATCTGAACGGTCATCGAGACGTCTGGATCTGCAAGTCGGACGGATTTACAGGACATCTTTGTCTGTTGAGCTTGCAACCTGATCCAATCGTCACTCTCAACATTCCCCTGACCGGATGCAATTCTCGCATCACCTGTATCTGTCCAGTTTCTGGCTATGCTGGCCAACTCAAAAGGTGACTTGAGCAAAATTCTGCTGTGTGCCTTGATGATATATATACATAGTTAGTAGATTACACATTAATTATACCTTTTCATACGTAAATGGACCATGAATTTTATTCCACGTTAAATGTGTCAATTGACACAAATTCAGATAGTCAACAGACACGTTGTGTTAACGTATAAATTAACTAACTATTTTGTAACGCACACTAATAACTATTAATTATTAAGTCGAATTAATACAAACAAAATAAAGTACATTAAAAATAATAATTTGAAGTTACAATTGTTTGAAAGAGTATAAAAAATCTCTCGGCATTCTATATATGTTTTATCTTAAATCGGAAGATTACAACCTTTTACAGTATCTTCATAACCATCAAAACCTGCCAGTAATGTGATTTGGTTCTATCGCTTTCATCATTTTCTTGGATTTCGCTCTTAATATGTTTAATAGGATATTATTAAAATGCACCCTATTCTTGAAGCTCTAACAGCTTCACTTTATTGACGTATATGCTGTATATTTTCTAAGTTGGTAAAGTCGTGAATTTTCTTTGACTTCTAGCTAATTACATTTCCTTAAAATTCGTTTTTATTGAAAAATTTACCCACAAAATTTTTGACATTTCAATTTTGCTTACGTAGTCGCGCGCGGTTCATTTAAAAATGTTTGCGTACTAAATGTTGATATTCTATTGATATTATTAAAGGAACTAAATTTAAAAAATTCTTGAAATAATAAACTGTAATTAAATCCAAATGTGTTATTTATTGATATATTTATACATAATATTTTTAAACTTATTATAATATGTGCAACTTTGTTTATAAAGGCAATTCTAGAATTGAATGATGCAATTTTCTAGGCACCTTAGTAATTTATTGTTCTCTTTACCACTTAATGAAAAGGGGAAACAAAACTTGTTCGGTGTAAATTATATCTTTTTAGGCAAATAACTGTTCAATCTTTGAAGCGTGTGTGTTTTGACGCTCCTCTCTTCTCCTTTCCTATTTCTTCTCCTCTCTTTTGCTGCTGCGTAGGTCTCCACATTTATAGATAGTGTTTCTCTTTTTGTGTCTCTTCCGTTTCAGATCGGGCAGTGGACGAAAGTCTGTGATACCAGGCGGGCTCACACCGGAGATGACTGAGCACATCCAGGCTGTGAGTGCGGCCGCTGAGTGGCACCGACAGCAGCGCCTCCTCCAGCAGCGCCAAATAAGTGGTGGGATCAGTTGCTCTGAGTCCACGATAGCGGAGGGCTCACCCGGGGAAGGCGGATCGGAAGAGGGTAGCGGTTCCGATTCTAGCTCCGTATCCTCAGATTCGGACGATGACCCCGCTGAGCTCCCTGGAGGGGGTGGGAGCAGTGGAAATAATCTGGGCCCAGTACCCATTTCTAGGAAAGGTGAGTGAAACGCATATATGATCTATAGTTTGCACGTATTTAGATATCAATATTTTCAATATTTGTTTTTAGAATCAATAGTTCACAGAATTATGAGGTTGTTAGCCCCAATATGCTGTTGTTTTAATGGTATAAATAATTTGAGCGTGAAAAATACTTTTCTTGACCTTAGAAATAAATAAATACTAATTTTATAAATGATAGAAAATAATTATATATATACAATTGTAAAAATCAGTAGTGTACATTAATGAAACCAATGAGTGTTTCTGTGGACTTATAAAAAAATAAAACTTCAGTCTTTATGTGTCTGCTTTTTTAGAAAAACGAAAAAGAGACATTTTTGTGAATCATCTACTTTATTATAGATTGAAATTTTACTTATTTCATTATTTGTTATATATTAATATTCGTATAGAAGGTAAAAAATATGTTATTATAAGTATAATACATCTTCTTAAATAAAAAATAGTTTAAAAATATCAATATTCCTTACAATTATTTATTACAAATGCTAAAATGTTATTCTGCGCCGGCGTTGTTATTCTTCAATTTGAAAATGTACAAACTTTTTAATAAATAATAATATACAGAGTAATTAATGACTCTATATGATAAAAATATTTATGAATAACTATTTTCGGGAAATAGGAAATTAATAACGTAATGCTTATTTCGTATATTCTGTAATAAAGTATATTATACATAATAATCTTTTAATCGTTTATAAGATTCGTGATTTTCTTCCAGAGATTAATGAAATAAATACAAATAAATGTGTTCTGCTGTTTAGAATCTCAATTATATATTTTTTACAGAAAGTGCAGAAGAGGCGTTAAACAGTGGGAAAAATCGTCGACTAACAGATCCGTATAAAGCCACGATGTGGTTGGGTACAGAGGAAGGATTGTAAGTCACATGTTTATTCACATACACTACTTTATACTACTTACATATTAAGGTAGTAACAAATTACTTATTATCAGATCTTTTATGTATGCAAAAATGTATATTTTTATTTATAGCTCACACTTAATTCAATATTTCAATACATTTTGATTTACAGTCCTATTTAATATTAGTCTGAAAAAAAGTTTAATCCTTCCATTTTACTGTTTTAAAATGTTATATTATATTATACAGTATATTTTTTATTTACAGAATTCTAATTTTTTATTCGACCGACAACATTAAGACGACACGAAATCGCATGAAGCTCCAACATCCAGCAGCAATTTTAAGCATTCTGAATCTGGAGCATCGTGTGTTTGTCTCCCTTGCTAACGGAGATCTGATCCTTTATAAGCGAGACATTGGTAAAGCTATTAATTTTCTACTTATTAAGAGGAAAAATCAAAATAGCTAGATATAAAATTAATTTATGTCTGAACGACTCATTCAACCCCCACAACCGTGACCATAAGCATAATAATGGTAGACGGAGGCGTTATTTATGTTAGATAGACAATTATGGTGCTTAACCGGGTAAGAAAGAAAAACTAGAATTGCTGATGTTAAATTTATTATTAGAAAGAAATATATATATACACCGATAATATTCGATTAGTGTCGAATTCAATATTAACTCAATATAAATAATTTATGTGGTAATTTAAAATGTAAGCACATTCCATAATGTGTAATTATTACAATAAAAATGTACAATTATTACAACTTAAAAGGATAAATGTATCATTGAAGTTAATTTAGTGGTTGAAATATATATGAGCAGTAAAGTTCACTAAAGATTTTACGATCACTTATATATAGTATATTTATGTATTTTAACTTGATGAGCGATACAGCGATCAGATTCTTTAAGATAAAATTGGTTACTATTATTTAACGGTATTTATAAAATACTAAGTGGTAAATGAGGTCTTTCAGCCTTGCACTGTAATTGTCACTTTCTTTGTAATAACTGGTTTCTCTTCTTAAGACCATTGTCACAATTATTTACGCATGTCATCATATACTATTGTTAGACACGTATTAATATTAACAGACACTTTTATTATTAATATTATTATTATCAGACACTTATTAAAGTTATTTAATAAGTGGCAAAGGCTATGTTCTGTCTAGATGTTATTTCTATTTTCTCTCAATACATCTGAATTACACCTCTCTACCACCATCCCATGATATCTGTAGAAGGTGTCTGGTGCACGGACTCCCCCGTGATCTTCACAGTAGCCAATCAAGGGCAGCCCATCGCACGCATGCTCGCAGTGACCGGACAGATCTGGTGTGCCTGTCAGCGAGACATCATTGTCGTCAACCCTAATACCCTCAAACCAGAGGTGAACAAGATGCATAGTTTAAAATAATGAAACACAAAATAATTGTATAATATTATACTACTTTTACGTAGTAATGAATTTAATATATAATAATATAGTATACTAACTATGCAAGCAAAATATGTTTTTAAAACTCGATATGTGTATGAAAAAGAATTACACGCGTAGTCTTGACTAAAATATTATACGTTCATATTATACTTTTCTAATTATACGATTTTAATAACTAGAATAGATTCCGAAATATAACGAACAGGATGCAGATATAAAAAGCTTATTTAATCTTCCTCTATATATATATAATGTATGTACAAAACTGATAATTGAAAGATGCTGATAAATATGATTCTTGCAATAAAAAATATATATGTATAATTTATAAATTATAAATTGCATTCAGTAAGAATTTTTATAAAATGTTATGTCATGATTAGTTAAAAGTTGATATTTCTTTAGAATGCTTATCAATTAATTATATTTTAACATATTCTTCGAATATGCAACTGCAGACAATGTAAAAAATATATGTTACAATTTTGATTAAATTATTATAGATATTTATTGTTCATGATTATTTTAGATAATGTCCGAATAAAGAACAAATATCAAACGTTGAGTTAAATTTTAATTGTATGTTTGCCTAAGCATATTTTCTTATAAAAATTTGTATTTTATATTTGCCACGTCATCATATTTAAATATTATCTTAGAATTCAGTTATAAAATTTTAAATTATGAGAAGCTATTTTTATGTGAGGCCCCTGATCAAAGCCACCATTTTAATCAGCCTTCCCCTCTCTTTTCTCGCTAAAAAAGCGCATTTTCACGATCGGGAATGCCAACGAGACCCGACCAGTTCACCTTTTGAGTTGTGCGGGTCAGGCAGTGTGGATCGCACTGAAAAACAGCTCTCGGGTCTACCTCTACCACGCTACCAATTATGAGTATCTTCTCGATATGGACACTCGTCAAGCGGTTACGCATAGACTACAAAGTGAGCGTGCTCATTAGTGGAAGGATTATCTCCCCTTCTATCAGATTAAGAGGAACAGAGTAGAATATACAATCTCAATGCATCAATATCCTTAGTCATGAATGCAAGCTAAGCATTCGGGTGTTGACACATTTGCAAATTATAGGGGAAAAATGCGGTTAAAATAGTTGTGTGAACAATTTTCAAATAACTTTTTATTTATGAATTAATGTTTGCAGGAAAATCTTTTTGCTTTGTGTAATGAATTATGTTATTAAATATGATTTTTGTAAAACTGATATTTGTTCAAGGGTTATTTTAGATACAATATTAATGTAAGCATTAATGTTGAATATTATTTATCCAGATGAACTCGTATGATTGACATAATTAATATAATCATTAATTTTTATTATATAGATATATATCGGGTGATACAAAAAAAGTAAGTTATATTAAAGAAATCTAAACTTGCAATAGTGTAATTAATTGATTAATTATTTGATATAACATAAATAATGATATTCAATTAATGTTTTTTGCGTCACCCTATATATTTATACATAACAATTTTATATGTCAATGTTAAACATGTAAATATTTTAAAAATTCAGATAGAAATTAGATCTGTACTATTTACTACTTAAACTTTAGATAATGAATTGATGAGGTATTGATTCTATTGACAATTAGGTATATCCATAGATAGATATGTGTATGTGTACTGTTTAAATATCTAATTAGTTATGGTTATTATAGTTAATCTGTATATATATGGTTATATATCCATATATCTCAAATATACAAATATCCTAGCATTGTTTTTTTATCCATCGACTAAGATCATATACATGTACTCAGATTACTAATAATCACTCATTAACAAGATACAACAATTTTCAAGAGGTAGCTCTTTTCTCGATAGAATGACCATCGCTAACAACAATGCTGCGCACTATGAATTTAAATTATCTATCCTGTTAGTAACTCTGACCACAAACATTTTAATTTCAAAGGAACTCCATGCTTCACTAACTTTTCTGAATTATATACAATTGAAAACTTATTTGATAAAGTGAATGACTCTATAAACTTCTAAATAACTGTGTTAATGTTGTTCCCAGTATTCAGGTAACCACTACGCTTAACGACAAATCGCAAATCGACGATTTATCCTCTTTTAAAACATATCTTATAAATCTTCGTAGCAATATGTTATACCACAATATAGATAATAGATAAATTTGTCACATAAATATTATATATAGCTTCTTCGTAAGTAAGTGAAATATAATATTTTAAAATTTCACAGTAAATTTGTCTAACCAACATAATATTCTGACATAATGACCCCTTATACGACCCGCCTCCAGACACGGAAGACATCATCTTGAAGCACAAAGAAGCCTGTCTCCGGCTCACATGTTTGCTCGTCTGCAAGGATCTTCTTTGGATCGGTACTTCAGCCGGAGTCATCCTCACAGTTCCCACACCAAAAGTCAGCTCCTCCACAACCAGAAGCTCTATAAAGCCTCCCAAAATGAAAAGTAGGTTATTTGATTATAGTTTTTCATGTAGTTAATTATTTAATTGTATGTTTTTTTACCATTCATTAGTGCATTAAAAAAATGTACCCTTAGTATACAATACTTCAAGATTCGACACAAAATTAATGTATATTTTAATCCATGTAAAGCATTGAATAAACTTGATCGGACCTATGTGACTTTTATTAACGCAGTACGTAAAACATCACAGTGGTATGCTTCATGTTTAAATATCCTTTTGGAGTATCGATCTACAGTCTACAACATACAATACGTGGCTTTTCTATCAAACCTTAATTTAACATTCTACTTGAACTGTTTTATTGTTTTGTATAATATCAATTCGGTTTCATATAAAATACTATAACAAACACAAGATTCACTAATCATTCTTTCGTCTCTCATATTCTTAAGAATTGCTTTTAGTTTCAATACTCATGGTTCATTTTCATCGTTTTTTTCTTCTTAGAAATTATTTGTTTAGTTTGTATGATATGCTATATATGTTTCTTCATAAAAATAAAGTTTAAAATGCACAATGAAAATACCACACAAATTTAATCTTAAATTTAACCCATCATCTTATGACTTCAGGTTTATCAAACTACTTAGATGTACTACTATAGCAAATTTTATTAAATTTAGGATCCACAGAACAGCTGTTTTTAGATTATTAGCTCTCGTCAACTGAGCATACCCAAATCAAATTTAATTCACTAGTACTTGTATAATACATACCTGGGACAATTTACATAAAAACTTAATAGTTTTCATATTTCTTCATTTTGTGGTAATTTGGTTTGTGTTTTAAAATGTTGGATATTCTTAGTTATACGAAGGTGCTTTAATAAGTTCGTATAATCTATATGATCCCGAAATGATATATGCAAAATCTATGCATTTTATCAAACTAAAGAAAGATCTAAGATATTAGTGAACATTTTAAGTCTGCATCTCATTGGATAGCGTCTAAATTCAAATTAAAAAAATGTATGACAGCAATTGATATTTGCCTCATTATTTCATCATATTTTAAAATGAATTTAGAAAAATGTCACTTCAAAGCGATGATTTACTATGTGATTTCAAATCTGGTGGCTGAATCATATCAAAGACTCACAAGAGCTTTTCATGAACGTGCTCCTGCACAAAGTACTGTCTACACATAGTTCAAAGAGTTCAACTGTGGTCGGGTATCCCTTGACAATGAAGAGCGTTGTGGAAGGCCTGTGACATCAACAACTGCTGTTCATGGAGACTTGGTTAACAATTTGGTGAAACAGGACAATAGAGTTACAATTGAACAAATAGCCGAAGAACTGTCAATATCAGTTGGAAGCGTCTGTGATAACCTGCATACACACCTCAAACTCAGAAAGGTTGCCGCAAAAGGGGTCCCACGTTTGCTCACTGAAGAATAAATGCTTGCTCGTGTTAAATGGTTCCAGACTAATCTAGGACGTTTCAACGTGATAATATCAGAACTATTCGATCAATTATAACCGGAGAGACGACTTGGGTGTATTCTTACGATCCAAAAAGTAAATTACAATCTACTCAATGGGTAGCAAAGGGTCAGCCTCCTCCCAAAAAGTTCATCCACGTTCATCAGTGCTGCCAAACAGATGGTGACAACCTTTGCTAGTCCTCAAGGTCACCTAACCATGATACCTGTGTATATGTAGACTGTGGTGGAAAATATTTTGAAATGTTATAAACTCTTTATTTATTTATTATAATCATGTTTCTGTAATACTCATACATAATACTCATATATATAATACTCATATATAATGGTTTTATAAAGTAAATATATACGATTTTTGGAAAAATAATTTACATTTTTGACTAAATGTGACCAATTTTGTACTTTCAAAATTTGACCACTCATAAATTTTGAAATCTTTGAGATACAGACCTTAAAATTTTCACTAATATCTTAGATCTTTCTATAGTTCAATAAAATGCATAGATATTGCATACATAATTTCGGATTCATACAGATTATACGAACTTATAAGCACCTTCGTATATAGTGTTAATTATTAATCAATATTTCATATTTAAATTTGACTGTTAGGTATTCGAAAAAAATTAAGAAGTTAAACGATCTAATCTATGTTTGCTTAAAGGTTCATCCTAAGTAAATCCACTAAATATCTAAATGTGTTTTATCGATTGGGGGGCTACTCTACTTTATACATGAAACATACAAAATCCATGACGGTAGAGTAAGATAGAAGTGACTTACTTTTGACATTGGATCAAAATGATAAAAGTTTCTCTTTTCGCACTTTCCTCACACATCCAACATATATATTGAGATATGTAACAAAAATATAAAAATTGACCTGATTCAGTATTGAATTAAGACATTACGAGATCATAAAAGTAAAAAATATCTGAAGGCCTTAAAGATGATATTCCTACTTTAAACGCTATCTTCTAATAACGTAAATTTGGGATAGTTATAGTGAACAGTACCAAATTTTATTATCTACGTAATGCATATAAACTGGTTTTATGCTTATATTTTGTGTCTTCATCATCTAGAGACTTATCAGTATGGCAAACTGATTCAAATAAAAAAGTGTAGGTATATGATATTGTAGTATTTGGTAATAGAAATAGAATAGTCGTAGTAATTTAAAGACCCGAGGGAGAACACAGTGTGATCAGAACCAGGATAACTTTTATTGTGTCGGTAGGTATCATAAGGAAGGAGCATATCATAATAAAGGGAAGCTACACGCTGATTGGCTGGTGGACAACACATAACAAGCACAATACATTAACAGTTTATAAACACTACAGATATCTATGGCTCCCTCGCTTTCATATGAATAAGTTAGAAGAGCTCTCATCTCCTGTGTTTCCCTGCCCAGGTCTTGAGCGTGGCCACACTGGGCATGTCCGCTTCCTGGTATCCGTCGAGAGTAGTGTCCCCAGTACCTCTCAGCACCCCCCAGCTTCGATGCGTCGCACCTCCCTCTCACCCTGCACCACAATGGCCACTCAAATGAAAGTAATTTCAGGAGGTGATGGCTACGAGGAGTTCACAAGAGCTGCTGGGGCCAGTCCACCTGATCCGGCTGAGGTGGGTCGGGATGACAGCGTTAATCATCTGCAGATCTGGGACGTTCAGTGATCCAGACTTGATCACTAGCATATAATTTATTTACACATATATTAATTGGTACAGTTGACAATAGTTAAATTATTTGTTATTCGTAATATTATAAAAGTTCTATAAACTTCTATATAAGTACTGTCGGAAATTTTGCTTTTCCAAAAAGGATAAAAAAAACTACAAACAAGTTTAACCAATCAAAATATAGTTTTCTTTAATCAATCAATTTTTCATTTTTGCGTTACTATTGCGCTAAACTCAATGACAGTAGATTAGTAATGACTTAATGAACTACTTATCATCGATCTTTTTTTAATCGAAAACTCTATAAAAGTTTTGCATGTAAATATATAATTGCCTGGTATTCATTAGAAAAATTTGGTATATATTATTTTGACGTATAAATTTGTTTATTCACATTGTAACTTTCTTGGTATATATACGCCAATTTGTTAAGTCAATTAATATCGAGACTTGAGATCGATATTTGAGAAGTTATATTATTCCTGATTCCATAGCTTCTTGTGTACATTGGAAAATAAATACAGACTGTCAACCATGATAATTCATCTTTTCCCTGGATCTATATAACTGGAACTTGTATAAATTGCCTTGTGAATTTATTTTATGATATTCCGACAGGCATTATTTTACACAGTGTTAATCTAATAATAGTCATAGTTTGCTACGTAATTTTAAGTATATATATGTATGTGTAAGTAAAAACATATATACTTTGACATTAAATGTGGAATTAAACCTTTTTTTATAATATTGGACTTTCTCCAAATTGAAATAACCTCTGTGTGACTTAAATTTGTATTTATTCATTTTCTGTAAAGTACAATATTTTTTTATTCAAGGAGAAGTACAAAATACGCATAAGAAGCTTCCAAAATGTTAATAATATTTGTTGTCTTCTTCATAACATCTTGTTGTACACATTTATAACTCCCCACTATATTGCCTAAATATTATAAGAATATATATACACAAATTTATGTTTAAATACTCTTGTGATTAAATATTGATATATTATTATTTGCTCTGGTGAGGAGTATTCATACATAAACAGTATTACTCTTCTGATATCACAATGATATTATACGAAACTTCTTTATAAAGAAGAATAGGATATAATCAATCCTGTATATACATTAAAAATGGATGCATAAAATATTTCACTATAATAATTGCTTTGAAATATGCCTTCTTTTCAAGCATTTTATGAACACATTCGCGTTTGCATTCTTCTCCATCGCCATTCATGAAGATGGAGATTTTTTGTGGGACTTCACTAAATACACACCGAACACACAACTCCATCCACATTGGCTGTTTTAAATACAAGTATAATATATATATCGATTTTTAATCCATGTACATTCGATACTACACACATACTTTCTAGTATCCCGACTTATGTACCTATGCTCATACTAACTATACTCGCCCTTGCCATATATATATGTTTATATATATATATATGCAGTCTAAATATACAAAATTAATATCTCATTTAATTACATTTTAGCAAATCTATTTTAATCATTAATTTGTTAAATTATAAAGTTACTTGGAATTTTCGTTTTACTTAAGGGAGGCCGTATATTGTATGTAGCTTGCTGTACTTGCTTTTTCATACAATTATACTTTATATTTTCTTATTGAAATAGTATTTATGTACTAGAGATATGTAAAATATCATAAGATAAATAATGATAACTTATTGTATTGCATATATCTTTGACATTGTTGAGATGATAACATAAATGTAATTCGCTGTTTTTAATGAACTATGCATTGTGTTTTACCTCTAATATATATATATATATATATGTGTGTGTAAATGTCACAGGTTATTTTGCAATATATACATATTTAATCTATCTACGTACTTATAATAGATTTACAGTGTATGGTCAAACTGTTAGAATTATAGATTAGTAATACTGATGAATTGTTCTCCCAATAAGATACTATATGTATATAAATTATATTATAAGTACATCTGTAGTATTTCTCCTTATATCAATCACAGTTCTGTTATTATAAAATATATAATGTTATTATAATATATATCTGTTATAATATATATATATATAACATTTTGACCATAGACTGTATATATAGCAATTATCTGCATTAAGTAGATTGTTTTGTCTTTACAAGTAAGACGAGGAAGCATGAAAGGGTAACTTATTTTATTTTACTAGAACTTGCATAGTATTTGAAATATAAATTTGTTACATTTTTATTGGCATAAGAAAGAGAATATATAAAGTGAACAAAGGTTTATAAAAACAGCTACTTATTTACTTACCAATTTATTTGATGTTTTCCAAATTTCATACATAAAAAAATTAAATCCCAAAATTTACATTTTTTATAAGTATATCTTTAATAATAATAACTCAATAGAATACCTTTTTGGATAATACCTACATTTATAAGCAATGTAAAACATTAATAAAAATATCATTGTATTATATCACATTCTAAATTTTATAGTAAGATTTATATATATATTTCCCTACTTGCATTATATAACATTTACGCTAAATATGCCCGAATTAAAGTCAAAGCTCAAGAAAGTCTATCTATAAGCTAAAATGCCAGAAAAAATGAGACATGCTCCGAAAAATAAAATCACCAATGATCAGAATATATTGGGCGATATTAGCTGGACATTAATACATACTGCTAACAAAATGTATTAGGATTTATTCCAAAAAGAATAATTAAAATCAGTTCATTTACTTTTTAATTTACAGCTCCTATTTATACCCTATTCAATTTCTTGACTTGTTTTGCAAATTGCATACTTACTATTTTTTATATTTCTTGAGTAATATAAGATCGTTTTTTGATTTCTGTATTTTTTCAAGCTGATTTGATCATGTTTTAGTCAGAGTAGTTTGGGAAACTTCCACTGACAAGGATTTTTCAGTATTGCAAAGTTCGTATAAAAAATTGCAGGCAGTATTGCCGATAAAATCTTCCCTGACATCTGAGTACGATATATCAGTGCATCAACTAAACAGATGAAGACATTTTTTACGAAATTAACCCCAAAACTTACAGATTACCTCGCGCTAGGAAATTTCTTTCTTCTTTTAAATGTTTTTCTTTATAAAAAATTCAAAACGAGAAACACTTCGAACACTAGTTAAAATGTCAAAGACAACTCAAAAAACTTTCAATCCATGGGAAAATAAACTAACTAAAATCAAATGAAAACACCTCAAAATTTGACCAAAGTCCATACTAGCCAAGCTTCGAATGGGAAAATCCAAATACATTGAAAAATTCTGGAACTGGATCAGTTTCACGAACGATGATCAATGCCGCCGGTGCATGCACCAGAAGTGAAAGTGTGAAACACATCTTCAACGACTGCACAAACGAGAACGTCAGCAGAGGACCAATGCATTCCGCCTTCTCGTGGTGGCCCCTGGAAGATCAAAATGATCTACGAAATGGTTGATGCGAATAGCTCAATTAAAAAACCGGAAATGATATTTCCTGGATTAAATCACAGTAGAATATAGCTTTTCGAAAGAAAAGGTCATCGAATTGTTTGAATCCGATTATCCTATCTTCCAGAAATGAAAAGTTGATAAAAATGCAAGACAAAAATGATGTTTCAGTGCTCACCACCCAAGCTGGGACGATTGTACTGACACAGGAGACGCTTTAGAAAATAACACCAATAACTGGATAGATTAAAATGAGATGTGCATAATATGTAATACAGGAACTGCAACTAGAATCAGTAGATTAACCGGGAACAGTAGCGCTCCAAATATCTCCTTTATAGTATTCAGTGATCTTGCGGACCTATCTAGCTGGGAGACTTTAGAAGACGGGAAGCGAACACTTACCCATTGTACTCATTATATCGAAAGATGGCAAGACTAAATCAAATGCAACTTGAAGAGCATTAAGTGGGGCTTTAAAAAAGCTAACTGGGGAGAGTTTAAAACAATTACAGAAGAAATAATGGAGACGGTTACGGGCGTCAGTATAGATATAGCCCCGTTAAAAAATGTGCTAACTTTCTCAAAGATGAAAGTTAGTTATTCCTCCTTATTCCACAGATGTAAATCTGTGCGATTGTTATTTATTTCCCAGACTGGAAGCGCTAAGAACGGATTTTGAATCGGCAGAAGATATTGGGAAATTTTTGGAAGAAAATTTGCTCAACTTTACTGCTCATCGCATGGAAATAGCACTTCAGAAAGCAGCTGTGGACACAATGCATAGAATCATTGAAGCCCAAGGTGACTACGTAAAATGAACTCTTTATATTTGACAGTTCGTTGGTCTATTACATGTATATATTCTATTTGTATAATAAATAGAGATTTTTACCACAAACGCGCATTAATTTCGATTTAGCATATATATTCATACAATATTAACATGCGTAAGTTGTCTGTAATAAATAATTTATTGCCTGTATATCTCCAACTGTTTTACTGCATACACGATTTAATTTCTCTCAGTTTTTAAAACAATATTTGCATTAGCTTTCAGATAGGTAAATTGTAGTATTGAACTGTATGCAGAATTAATAAGACTAAAACACTCTTTGTATAATTACTCTATGATTACGACCTATCAAGACCGAATGTATGCTGTATGTATGCAGCGTTTTAGATTTTATGGGTTAATTCACACCTAAAGCGGCGCGGCGACTGGGGTTAATAAGATTATTTTTAAAAGTTTAAGGTCCCTATATGATGTATTACTATATCAAATTCTTTTATGCACCACGTGTATTCAGTGTATATAGAACTTTACTTGTCTGATTAAGATCCGATTTATGTTTTTGAGTTTAGATTGTTCATTAATTTATTGTGCAGATTATTAAGGACCATGCACAAAATATACGTACGGTCTATTTTAGTATTTTCGATCACCCCCTCACCCTTGTACGCTCGAGTGCACTTTCGGCTCACCCCCCCCCCCCTCCCACCTGTACGAGCGTATACGCCCTATAAAATACAGATGGTGGTTTTAAAAATAAAAAATATATATTTTAGCTATATCTATCTACGTCTTGCTTTATATATTAATATCATGGTAGATTTCTATAAGTATTTCCTTATCTGACAATTAATAGAATACTGAGCTTTATCTTATTATACAATGTAAATGACCGATAAGATTATATTATGTTGCTTTATACCTGTTAGCTACCTGCCTACGTCTTACTTTTCAAAATCACATGATTAATTAGCTCAACCTATGAATATTGTTTTAGGTGGATAATTTTTTTATGTGTAATAATCTAGACCTATGGCAATAGGTCGTTAGCTAGTAAAGCTAAGCGAACTATGTAGTAGGTAATATAGGATAGTTG
>JAYRBW010062299.1:0-10016 GCA_036023295.1 Invenusta paracnida
ATTGATTACAATAATTGTTTTGATGTGTAAATAAAGTTTGGAAATAACGATTTTCCTAAATTTGTTCTTTTTATAAAAAGTCGTTGTAACTTATGGACATACCTACTGTATAAGACTATCATAAATTCCGAAAATATCTTATTATTAATTTTATTGTAAAATCTAAAAAACAAAGATGTTATTTTTATTAATTTGTAATTATTATCTATAAAAAATAATATTGCATTTGAAGGCATTTTGTGGCATATTGGAAATACATATATTAATGTATATATTTGTTACCTATGATGAATTATTAAGAATTTATTAGGTGCCTACAGTCATCTTTACACTCTACATGTAGTTAATCGATAAATATTTACTCATTATATTATTAATTAGACCGCCTATTTATTATGCATACTCGAGTATATGTTTATGACATGGAGCAACTATATTATATATACATTGTATTATATTATTTATATTATTATAGTATTTTAGTAATAAAGAGCTTTTATTTTAGTAGGTATCTCCCTGGTTTACGATAAATACAAATTGCATTATGAAATAATAAAACAAACAAAAGCTTTGTATTTGTTGTCTGTTAATTTATATGAATACCTAAATATTATGTATTTAAATAGTTGTCTTCAATAATTATAATAATTTTGTTATTATTCAATGTACTACTTTCAATTACTGCGCAGTAGTACTTTAATATTATAATAAATGTTTATTTTAAATAAGAATTGCGGAATCGAAAAGATCAAAAATATACAAAAATAAAATTTAAATTAACGGTAGGGGGGTAAACAAATAAGTGTATGATAGAACAAATTGATCTATCGTATCTATAGAGAAATCGTTAAATCACCGTAGACTGTTTGGTTGACTATTTAGGAGATCATCAAGATGACAGAGAAGGTATTCGTTTATCAAAAGCTTGTCAGAGTTGGGTTAGACTGGAGGAATATACATACGGACGTATAAGCAGATAATAAAACGTTTTCTAGAGGTATTGTAGATAATTAAACAGTATACATAATATACAGTAATGAATAAAACTTAAGTTAAACCAGATACAAAACAATAAAGGATAATAAACCCAAAAATTATATTGAGGATGAGTAAATATTTCTTCTATAAATAATAACAATTGCGTCGTCTTCGAATTTGAAGGACATCAAGACCTGGTAGCCATTTGAAAAATATTTATATGCAATATATAGGTACAATGGTAATAGTTTTAGTTTCCTAAATATATATTATTGATATCAAAGTTTGTATATGATAAATAAAATAAGCACTATATCAAATTCACATAAAATGTATAATACCTATTTTCAATTTATATGGAATTTTAGATATCTTATATTCTGGTTAAATTGCATTTTGCAATTTGTCAGATGAAAATCGGGAAAATAGTCAACAAAAAACAAGTTTATTAATTTTTTCTTTGAAAATTATCTTTTACGTCTAGATACTTTCAATCGTAGATTTAGGTATCTATTCTTTATATAGAATCATTACACTATCAGAATTTCCTTTCCTGAGTTGCATTTGTCAAGTTAACGTAAGAAAATATTTTACTCACATGCAATAGATAAAATATGCTCTTATCGTTAATTTGCAATAGACAAATATTCTCACAATATGCGTATTGTAGGGATTATTTTGAAATAATTATGTATTGTAAAATGTAATAAGGATTTAAACTATTCTATAAGTTGTTTCTATGAACATTTTTAATGAATATATATACTAATATAATACTATATATAGTAAAAAAAACTACTGTTTATAATTACAATAGAAAATATGCAAATCAGGTATTGCAAGTATATATTGCTAAATGTATTTAAATTCAATATATTACATTGTGTAATTACACTTGTGCTTTTATTGAATACTAAATAAAACCTTTTTCAATGCTTTATTTATTTAAAAACCTTTCATATATTTATCTGACGAAGAGGAATATAAATGTGTATTCATTATTAGTACAAATTTTGCGGCATATTATAAACAAAATAGATTTTGAACAAAAATTTTGAACATTCTATTTAAAAATATTGAATGTTTAATATTTCATAAAGTGGGAGGAAATTTAAAAAAATAAGGTCATATTTTCTATTGTGATCAATTAAATTAATAAAACGACAATAATAAACATAAAAGGCTATTGGAGCTCCTATTCCTAGTGAATTCGCTGATTAGAGTTGATTATAATTATTATTATATCCGTGCATTCATTTGTAAATTCACTGAATGGTCTTAAATAGCCGGCCAAGTGGCTCACCAAATATATGTGTGTAGCATAGTAATTTATTTTAAAAAATCATGTTTATTTTTATAAATTACTATAGTACACTATGCTACACAAGATATGACAATCATATTAATTTGTGATTTGTGATTATGTGTATGATTGAATAGCAGGGAAGCACTATGAGCAAATAACAACACATTGTATTAAGTACTACATAGTTTATACTGAGTGATCTGTGGTGAGCATGGCAAGTTGAATAAATTATATTAGATTCATATAAAGATATATACATATTTTTATATATATATATATTCTAAGTTATATTATATCCTTACTAATACAAAAATTAATATTACATGAAATTCACTCTTAACACTCTTTTTTAATGGTTCAATATTATAGTACCCAAATTTAAATGAAAATGTGATGAATTTTGTATAATTAAATAAGTCGTGATTTAATATGTAATATATGATAAAAATTAATATAAAAATTTGTATAATTTGTAATAATCGCAGTAAAATTTTATCCTGAATCAAATTCGTATTGCTTTCAATGGACATAAATCGAATTACCCATAACTGGTGAATGTTAAAAATTCTATATTTATGGAGCTTCATATGACATTTATGTATCTACTTCTTAATATCAAAGCGGGAAAAAATAAACCTGAATAAATTCAAATAAATTATTAATAGTTCAAGTTTTATGAAATTATTATTGAGAATCTATAAATTATTAAATTGAAATGTAAGACTATCTATTTAATTCTTTTATACTTTTACAAAAGTTTAACTGCATATTATATTACAGATAGTTTAATTCTAATAGTGCAAAATAAAATCTACCAAAATAATTTACACAAATTCTTACTATATCAAAAATATTATTCTCTCAATTATTTAACTTTCAAATTCATAATGGTATTGTGACATAATATTAAATAAATTAAATTTATTCCAATTAGGAGTGGGATGTCTAATTACAATTTTTTTCAAATAGTTTATTTCCAATAATTATAATTTAACAATTACAAAATAATAAGTATATATTTGTGTATGTATATATATCTCTAAACCAGCTTCAAAATATTTTTATTACTTGTATAGAAATGTTATTAGTGAAATATATAAATTTATATATAATATGTTAATTTACCTTTAGCAAAGAGTAAAATAAATTATAGGCGTTCTCAAGAAATGAATGAAAATTTTATCATTTATTAAAAAGACAATTATTCAATTTATTTTTGAAACACAAACAATATAACCTTCTAAATCATGCCACATTCAAGGACATCATTACTAGGTATAGCGTTGATTAGTATCAATTGTTTATTCAAAATTACAATTAAATAAAGCAATTATATTTAACCTACCATTAATGGTATGTAGGGTATTAATGGATGTTTAACAATACTATCACGATCAAACTTTGTTAGTAAAAATGGAAAGCAATAATAACAAATAACGACGAAATTGTTATATTAATAATAAAAGTTCCTTTATATGAAATAAATGTTCATATGTTCAAATGTTCAAATGTATGTATCTGTCAGCAAATCGGTATTATTCCTTTAGTGTAAAATTTCTAATGTTGCCATATATCAGCAATATGTTTGGTTTACCTGAAATAACAGATATAGGTTATTAGATAAGCATTTTTCTGTCAATTATTCTTTTTGAAAAGCTGCCATATTATTTTATTTAGAAATCCTTTTTGTATGTTAGAGGGAGTATATCACAATATATAGTTATGGGACGATCAGTCGTCTAAATAGAATAGTTGTTTTCATCTAAACTCATTTTTCATAATTTATAGCTGTACAATCGGTTCATTTATTTTGTTATTGAACAGGTATATACATAGCCTCTCAGAAAACATAGGAAGCAAATATCACAATGATATAATGAAGATCAAAAAGCACTTTACCAGAAACAATGCAGTGGCTGGTGGAATGAAACAACACTTTGGTTGATATCAGTTATTATGATTCCAATTAACATTTTTCTCCCTTTATCTACTGCCTTTAGCTAGGATTGAATCACTCTTACAAAATGGGCATGAGTAGTGTACATATATTGTGTAATGTGTAACCCTTCCTCATTTGAGGGAATTATGTTTTTTGTAAACTTCTGGAGATTTTTATGTTGCATATTGGCATCATGTTTTGCTGCAATTAATGCTGGTACTACTTTGAATTTTGGTAAGTTATTGTCAATAATATTCAGTTCAGTATAGGTGTTTTACTGTTATTATATTATTATAATTGTTTTATTATATATTACATGTATTGTTATCAATGATATTAAACCTATAAAGTTCTATAAATTTAATAAATAATAATTGGGTAAGTATACATTAATCATATTAATAAAATAATAACTAACGACACATTAATCTATAATAATCAATCAAAACAAACCAACAAAAAATTAATTATGTAGATAATTATAATTAACATAAAAATGCCACTTTTTGAGGGACTGAATTATGAAATATATATCAGGAAGTAATCATATTGATCAAATATGTATTTCATTATGAAGATCTTATGAGAAGCGGCATCTAGCATCAAGTTTCTTTATTCCCGTCTCTCACCAAAATAATTATGCTTAATAAAATAATGATTCCCATGAATTGAAGTACAAAAAATTAACAAATATTGAAATTTAGAAATTGAAAAGTATTTTAAATACATTGTAAGTATTTATTAAATAATAATACTTTATTAGCATACTTTATCATTCACAGGCCATTTACAGGTAATATAGAAATATTAGTACCTGTTGCTTCATCTCAGCGGACAAATAATTAACCAAGACATTCCGCCTCTGATTCCATTTGTTTTCAGACTCTTTATATGCTCCAGAAAATAAAATAATTTACTTATATTACTTATAATCACTTATTTTTGACAACATTCTATATTTAAATTCTATATTTATAGGCTATTTCAAAGAAAATGTCCTAGTGTTGACTTTAAAAATTATTTATTTATGGGTATTTACAAATGTACATATATAAATGTAACAATACAATAGGTTCAATATTGCTATTACATTAAATTATATAGAATAAAAATGTAAGAGAAAATTTACAAATAGTTGCCCTCGGACTTTATTATCAATTTAAAATCATAGACAATTCTTTAGAAGGGTTTTACCATTGTTAGCAGTAAAAGTAGGCAATTTTTCTCTGAGAAATTGTCTTCTTGTCCTACAAATCTGTTCTCTTGCGTACCGATTCTGTCGAGGAAAGATGGCGCGATCATATATATTACTATCTGAAGAATAGGTTGGCTGGATTAACCTTCTGACCTTAGATTGTAGGACGGTGGCTGTATTATTCATTATATCTTCATTATTCCATAGTAATTAAAAATATACTGAATTTTGTTACTTATGAGTAAATATGTAATAACATTTCAGAAAAACCACAGCATACACATACATATATACATTATTTTAAAAAGGAGAAAATCTGATAAATTCCCACTAATAAATAAACATTTTAAATATATATTTTATATCTTACTAACAATTTGAAAATTTGAAAATAAATATATATATTTACATATATATTATATATAACATTAATTTGAATATTGCTTGTGACACTATATTATGTAAAGAGAAAAATAATCGATTATATAAAACATCTATAATGCTTATCAATAGAAGCCGATCGTGATTAGTAATCTCTTATTTAGCGCTTTCATTTTACTAATAGCAGTATACATAATAAAATTTAGTCACTGATTATAAATATGACCGTACCTATGTATTAATTTAAAATTTATTACCCAACTATGTAACTTATCCCATAGAGTAATTATACAAGAGTTTCGACTCTTATTGATTCTGTATACTATTCGTCTACCCAAAAGCTTTTACAAAATAATGGTTCTAAAATTCACAGCAATTAACTTGTTTATGCAGTAAAACAGTTTTAGATACACATGCAGTGAATTGTATATTACGAAAAACTTATGTATGTTAAAATTGTATAAATATGTATATTTGCTCTTAAAATGAATTCAATAAAAAATATTTAACACTACTTCTAGTTTAACCATTTACATCAAATTCATTAAAATAAAACGACTTTATATTGGCAAAACTGAACAACGCGATGCATAATATGTAATATGCATAATAGTAAGAGTCAAAAACTTACCCTTACAGAAATTCAGATCTTGTACTTGATTTGAGAAAACAATCACAAAAATAATAAATTGATTAAAAGTATAAAGTATTCTAATCGCTTAAGTAATTCATTTCTACACATTTTGCTGATACGTTAAAATTCAACAAAATTAATTCAAACTAAAATAAATAATAAGAAATTTACTAATCTTAAATAACTTTTCGAAATTTAACCGTCCGTGACAGGCACGTGTTCTCACCAGCTTCATAAATTGACTACCTATAGAACAACGTATTACATTTTAACTGCTGCCTCATCCCGATCCGTCTACATATACTGATCCAGACCAAGTATTTTATAAAGTTCTGCCACTTCAGCCTCCACGTCCTTTCATCTCAGGTTCTACACCGGTAATCTTCTCCACCGCTCCACCCATCCCATTCCAATCGACCTACTTCAGTGTTTTCCCCATTTTAGCATCGACTGCTTGGAATAAACTTCCTTTTTCAATTCAAACTATATCTTCCTGTTCTCTTTTCAAAACACTTAAAACATTTTTTTCTCTTTGTAGATTTGCGTCTTTATGTTTATTTTGTATGTTTTTCGTTTTCTTTGTCTTTATTGTAATTCCAATTATTTTACTTTTATTTCATATCTACGAGATGGGGTTAATTTTATAATAAGTAAAACTAAATGTTAAAAAAAATTGCAAACTGTTCTAATCAAAATATTGTGCTTTGCTTTTTTAAAGTTAGTAATTAAATAAACTATTGAATTAATTTTAAATAGCCATTAATTGTATTAAAATCTTTCAGCTTTGATTATCGATGAAAACAGAACGGATCTAGAAGCTACAATCGACCGAACTCTTGCTGACATCAACGCTGATCCTTCTGTGCTACCCAACATCACGTTATCGAAGAGAATCTTCACTTTTCATGACTTTGATATTTATAATGTTACTAGAAAAGGTTAGTTTTAGCCGACATTGATGTGTATATTAATAATGAATTTTTGTGACAATCCATTATTCAAATACTTTTTAACTATGGTATTAATGTGAAATATTGATATATTCTTTAAATCATATAGGTAGTGATTTGCGTAATCGGCTTTCACATATAATAATTAGATATAATGTTAATTTAACAGTAATCATTTACAAATAGCCCCGAAAATAATTCATGCTTCTGTTTCATACTTTTTTGTTTAAGGTTACCAAACTTTTCTTGGTGAGAATAAATATTCGTCATATAACTCAGTCAAAAAATTAATGCCTATTCACACGAAACATATGCTGCTCGGATGGGACAAATATCAATAAATAAATTGAATTTTTATTTTCAGCCCGTAAGGTTTATTACTATTCAGATTTATTTGCACCTCACGCTGACTACTGTTGGGTCAGCGTGACTTATATATTTATAAGTTTCACTTATATAAAAATTATATTGAATTGAGTTATTATCAGGAATATAGAAATTGCACAAAAAATCATAGTACTCCACAGAATAATCCAGGCAGATTATATATATATAAGAATTCTCGGCAAATCTATTAAGTTAAAAACTGACTAAAAGTAATTTTCCAGAAAGAAATTTAAAAAATAGTTTAAAGGAAGATGTTGTAAAGCCATTTATTTCCTTTAAGTGCAACTAATTCTTTATTATACCTTTTTATGTTTACTGTCATTGTATGAAAGAAAAAATAAAGAAAATTAATTTACAATATTCGAAGCAGCTATATAGCGTTAATATTAAATATACTCGTATGTAAATTATAAAACAAATGTGATATAATAATAATTTCACACAAGCAGCAACATAGTGAGTTAAAATCGATTTAAGTTATTGAAAGTGCCTCATAAACTATATTAATCCAAGATACAGTAAAGGTCTCTCAGCACGCATTGTAGTATTACTTATAACTAAATTAAATAATATATAGCGAGCCCAAATGCTACCAAAAATGTTACATTTTTAAAAATAATTAATAATCAAAGCCGTATATTTTGTTGTAAGACACAGAAGACAAGGGTAAGGTAAACTTTAAGTCAGAAAGATTGCATGTTTATTGCATAGTCAATAAGCGTTCTGAGCTGATGGTAAATATAAATCAATAAATATAATATATGCATCGATGTAATACATACATATTATATGTACTAATATTACTTAAATATTTTACTATTCTTTTATTTCTTCAATAATTCTATTTTCTATGTTCTTCTATATATATACTTCTATTTAAATTAACATAAATATTAAATACTACTTAATAAAACAATAATTCTAGTTTATTGCGACCTACCCATAAATTAATCAAACACAGCGATTTCACTTTTATCGATTCTGTATGTATTTTAATGCTACTATTTTGTAACCCGAAAGCTTTTGCAAAATGTTTTAAAAACTGACAGTTAGTGAAACAGTTTATGTAGTAAAACTATATCAAACAGGCAATAAATTATATTTTATAAACAATTTATGCATGCTAGAGTTGTATGAATATATTATATCTTTATACAAAAATATAAAATTAATTTAATCAAAATATTTATTACCTATTACTTGTTAAATTTGAAATTTGTTAAAATATAAAAACGATTTTATGTTGACAAAAATGTACAGCATGATGTAAATGAAATCAATAAGAGTGAAATCACGTAAGTGTATTTAAGAGTGTTTAATTACTCTATATCTGTTTTTAACTCAGTTGTACCAATCTACATAATATTGCCTTAGTACGTTATATGTTTTACACAGATTTAGGTATATTATATATGTAATTCTTCTTACTTAAAATTTCTTTTGCACATGAATAGGTTGTTTTACAATGAAATCCATAGACAAAAAAAATTTCAAGTAAGAAAGATAAGGTTTTAATTATTAATTATATTATTTCAATTTTTTAATAGAATTTGACCTATCTTATTCATTTCAACTTTGGGCTACGGGAATCGCATAAATTTGTTATAAAACATACTAGGAATATATTTTCACTAATTAATTCATCATTTGTGTTTTATTAATATGTTAAACAGATTGAGAAAATATACATTTTAAAATCGTAAATTACTTTAGTCTAGATAATAAACTTATAAATATTAAATCTCTTTATAGCATAGATTAATTAAATATATATTTACCTTTTAATAATTCTATGTTTGTTGTAAGCATTATTATTACTAAAAATCGCTGTATTTAAATCAATTTCACAAAAATTAATCTCCATGATGTACATAATTAAAATCTGTCATAATTTAAAAGTCATAATTTTAAATAATACCCAACATTCATATACAGGTAAATATAAAATTAATAAGTTGTCCAAAATAATACAAAATGTTTTTAAATATAAAAGTGTATTAAGTTTCAAATAAATTTAACATTTATCCTGATTAAAGTATAATATTCCGAAAAGCTATCACTAGAAATAGTAATATTAAACTGTATATCAAAATAATATATTTTAGAATTCTTTATAATTACTGTATTTTTCTTACTTTATACAGTATGTAGTGCATCGTTGATCGAGAGAATCGACGTAATCGTTGATGTCACATCCGGTGAAACGGAAACTGGGTGTGCACTGCTCGCTCTCGCCAGACAACTCA
>JAYRBW010062300.1:0-10016 GCA_036023295.1 Invenusta paracnida
TGCTTATTTTGTGTAGCTTTAGATACCTTGCTATTTTTTTAAATATTAGGATAAACTACGGAAAATCTTTAAAAATTTCGGACAAATTACGGATTTCCAAAATTTGGTGTGACCAGGTCTGCGTAAACCCCCTCCCCATTCACTGCTAATATTAAAAAAACTATTGGAACTTTGAAATACCAAATCAATGCTTTCAGCTGGATGAATTCCTTCATCAAACACGAAGATGAGATTATAAGTAAGCGTTGTCCTATTGGTAACAACAACTCATTCGAATTAATGAGATATCAGATTACATAGTTTTAAATTGTCTTCGAAATTTCAAAGATGGGTGATATATTTACTGATCGACGAAAAAGACGCAATTGTCTGTCTTCGTTAATGAGGGATCTTGCTCATGTTTGAGAGTGCGTTTTTTTTAATTACCAGTTGCTAGGTCTGGGGCTTTTCCAGTAGAAAGCTCTTCATTCTTGATTTAAGGTTTATATCATATTTATTGATTAATTATTGTTTCTTAGTTTACTGTCTCTGTTTCTTTTTCAAACACTCAAAATATCCATGAAAATATCTTTATGTCTTTACAGGTTCCAATGTATGTGGAAGTGTGAGGAATAATGGTGATCTGGAGTTGAGTCCCAAAAAGCGACAATCTTCCCAGCAGGCTGTTAAAGCTAAGGGGAAGCGACCTCCGGCCGAAAATGTAATGGGCCTATTAGCTCAAATGGGAGACAAGGATCCGCCTCGAAATTCTCAGAACAAGCCACCCCTTCATCAAGTAAGCTTTTATTAATTGTAATTAGTGTCAGTATATTCAATAAAATGACGTTATATTAAATATAAATATGGTGTGATGTTTTAAATACCGGAGGAAGGGCCGTTAAGAAAGAACCCGAAGAATCGATCTAACAATTTTGATCCAGACATGGTGAAAAGCATGGAGCACTGAAGGGTCAAGAACTCGCCTTCAGTACTATCTTATGAATTACAAAATGGATAGACTATGACAATTTGTTAAGTCGATTGTTTTTAATGGAAAAATACTAAATCAGTTCAAAACACAAAGAATTCTGTTATGATCTTTGAGATCTTGGAGGTTAACAAAAATAATAGCGTTGATAGAGTTAAAGCCAAGAAAAGTTGAATTTATTGAAGATATTACAGGTAGGCACGCAGAATAACGTACAAAGTATTTTTATTGACGGTAAATAAGTTTAAATAAAAGAGAAGGATGAAGAACCTCATTTTAATAATTACTGATTGAACCAACATGGTGTGCAAATATAATCATTTTCAATAAATTGTGAAGTCGAATTTAACACACAAGTATACATATGTATAGCTACATAATTAATTGCTATTTTGCACTTTTGGAAATCATAACAATAAAGCTAACTTATTTATTCCGTCTGATTATCTATTAACAGCCTTATTTATAACGATATTTATTTATTTTGATATACAGCTTATAATAGAATGTCATGTTGAGATAATAGGTTGGCTAATAACAAATTACTAATCAATAAACATATTTATATTTTAAAGTTTAAAAATTTATAAAGTTTCTTATTTGTCTTTGTGTGTTTATTAATCGGAAATTGTTACAATCGTAATTATTATCTTGAGTTAGAAGAAGTGCCAATGCGAGATTTTATTTCATTGAGCAATTATGAATAACTATATATAACCTGACCTTGACTTATTGATGCCTATATCGCTGCTGACAATCCTCTTCATGATAGAGACGCGAGAAGGCTGCCTTACCAGAGCGTCCCGGAGACAGTCAGAACAGAAGTTCTCGAGATGGAAGGAGACAGAACAGGAGTTCTTCTCCCCCAGTGAGTGACGGGAGAGAAGACGGCTCACCAGACATGGACTCTATCATGCAGCGAGTCATTGAGGAGAACCGCGACAAGATGTCGGAACAGGAGCTCATGGAACTCCTCACAAGGGTTTATGTGGAGGCCAAGAAGGCCGGTGTAGGTGGGTTGTCATCTGCATATATAGTATTCAGACCAGACCAGAGGGGTGCCACCTTGGCCAATCATTATTCATTTATTTCCTGTGTTGTCCTCTTTATTTCAGAAGAACCAAATGGTAACGGTCAACCTGCACGTTCTCAAGCAAATCATCACTCGCAAGATTATTCTAGAAATTTGGATCACAATCATTCCGAAGGCCAGTACGCTGATTGCCTTGATCCAGAGATCCAACGATTGACGGGCAATGCATCGAGAGATAAACCTCCTCAGCATGAGAATTCAGGTCCACAGTCCATTTCAGAGAAGAAGCGATTACAGTGGGAGAAAGAACGAGGTTAGGAGGAAACATGTCTATTATATTTATCACATTTACTTTATTTATTACGATGTTCCAAACAAGTGTAGGAGAATTTGTCACTATACGCAAGATAAACTAGTTATCTTGGTTATTCGTCTTGAAATGAAATTAAAGGAAAGACGATTATCAAATGGTGGATGTGTAAAGAGCAAGTTAGAATGGAATGTGACAGTTGCAAAATCTGAATGATTTGGTTAATAATCTGGTAGAAAGAGAAACTTCAAGAGATCTTTTATTCGAACTTTAGATGAGAGGAGCTTCAGTAAATGCAGTTCAACAATCAGTAAAGCCCGTGAACGGAAAACTATGAATGGTGGACAAGGGAGGTTGCAGAGGCTATGAAAGAAAATAGAGAGAATAATTGAATGTATTCGATTGGTGTATTGAATAGGACTGATGGTGTTCATCCTAGTTTGGAAGGGAGGTTGTAGCACACACCAAAGAAGAAGAGATAGCACGGAAATTATCTAATCAACTGGAAACAGATAAAGAAAGAAAGGTAATCCACAAACTTACACGAGATAAGAAATAAAACAAACAGTAACAACTTGCAAGTCCGCCAGTGTGCATCAAAGATTAGGCGATAAAACTAGCGACGAACAAGAAAGAAGCGTTGAAGATTTAAGTAAGAGTAACACTGTCTTAGATGGAAATAAGAATTTGGATATATCTACGGTATTGATCAGATGGATACAAGTGAGGACTGGTATTTCTAATGAAAGAACAGCATCTGGGGAAGATGAGTTCCCTGAAAGGCTACGGTGCAAACAGGAATATAAAATGGATGACGAGAAAACTTAACAAAATATGTTTTTATATAAACGAAAAGTTGCGAAGGAATTGGCATTAGGTAATATCTTCTCATCTGGAAGAGAAGTGGAGATGTTGAGGACCCTGGAAAATATCGTGGTATCACTCTATACTGAGGCTCCTGGAAAGAATACGCGATAAGAAGCAGCTGAGGTTTGCTCTGAAACATTTGATTGGAGGAGAGTAATATGGGTCCAGAGTTGGCCTATTAGGGAGCTGCTGATGGAATGTTTGCTCTGAGACAAATGGCTCCTGGAAAGAATACGCGATAAGAAGCAGCTGAGGTTTGCTCTGAAACATTTGATTGGAGGAGAGCAATATGGGTCCAGAGTTGGCCTATTAGGGAGCTGCTGATGGAATGTTTGCTCTGAGACAAATGATTGAAAAGAAGGGCAGTTATCATACAAACATAGCATGCCCTATATTGTAACAACCTTTTACTCGTATAAGCGTCATATTTTCAAGTCTAATTGTTAGGTAGATTGTACCAAAATGTCACCGGAAAATTGTGTTAATGAAGATTGATCATTGATCAGTCATGAATTAGACTACATTTTTGAACCCAATTATTCATCTAACCTTTAAGCTATCTGTGACCTGGCTAATATTTTGGCCTTACTATAATTTTAAATCCTTTAAATTATGTTACATTGTCAATCAATTCATTGGTGCATTATTTCAAAATTATTATTAATTTTTACATTAGATGATAGCTGTATTATTTACATTGTGTAATTATTGATTTGTTATTTTGTCCCTATTATCGTCAATCTTAGACAAACGGATACAGAAACTGTGTTTAAACATTACCAGCATCAACATTTTAATATTTGTCTTAGAGTATTTTTTTGTTATTTCTTGAATTCAGTGTATAACCTTTTATTGTCAATGATTTTCAGAGGAACTTGCCCAAATCGCCTCTGGGGGTAGTAACAACCATTCACGAAGCGGAAGTCGTATTTTCAATACAGCCCCAACAGCTGGTGGTAGTCAAAGGCAATCGATCTACCAGGGCGCCTCGCATTTGCTTCAAGTCCAGGAGGAATCTGGAGGTCTCAGTTTTGGGCCATCAATCGAAGCCTCCAGACAAAAGGTATGGTAGCTTTCCATTCTAGGATTTGTATGTTATTAGATAGCAATTTGTTAGTGTCTTATTGCATTAAGAAGAAGCGTGTAAGGAAGGCTAATAAGTGTAAAACAGAATAGTAGAATTATGAATAATATGCACTAAACGAAAAGTGCAAATTGGACAGCGTGAGGGAGAGGCCATTTAAGAAATAGGCTCCACTAAACGAATTGTTTGTGGATACATAAGGGAGAATTGTAAAGTGGGATGACTACTGTTTGTAATCTACCGATGAGAAGACGCGAAAATATATTTTTGATCATATCTTGCCTTCTTAAATTTAATAAGAGAACTAACTGTTTATTATTATAAAAAAATTATGTCTTGAAGGTCAGTAAATTGCACTTATCAGAATAGATCAAATTATAACACGAATATATAAAAATATGCGTTTAAATATTAATTTATATTACATAAACAAGAAATACTTCAAAGCATGCCTAAATAATGTAGAAACAAGCGATATTTTAAAAGTTACTCCTCTTGTTTTCATCATAAATTTGAAGTGGAGCGTATTTATAACTACAGGGTAATAATACAGAGAAAGTCGTCTCTTATTGAGTTCGCATTCATCAGCCTGGTGTAAATGGTCGATAATAGAAAATGGTTGTTTTAGGAAATAATCTTGTTTAAACTAAGTTAGTAGTAAGAAATATTTCGATCAAATTTATTATTTGGTTACACCTTACCACAAATATTTTAATTAATAAGCCCAGAAATTATAAAAAGTACTAAAATATGAATTTAATATGCTGTTATCATTTTGAATGAATTATCTTTAAACGGTTTTATAGCTTTTAATGTAAAATACTTAATGTAATGCTTTCAGGAAAGAAGTTGAATCAAAACTCGAGTGAAATATCTGTTTATTATTATTCGATAAGATAAAGAATTGTTCACGATGTCCTTGTTAAAAGTTGCGCTTTTTTTAATACAGCCTGTGTCATAGGTTATGTCAAATTTTTTAAATAGAAGATACCATTTATTGCTAAATATTTTCAGAGAAATGAAATGATTAAAATTCGACCAAACGTTTGCAGATATTAAAATTAATGAATTTTGCCAATCGCCGCTTCTAGTAATCATCCATAAAGAGATTATTTCAGTCTTTAATTTGTTTATCATGAGAAAAAGCCTTATCTTTGTCCTTTTTAGGAAACAGATTTGTTTAAATGCGCGTATTATTTTGTAATATTATTTATATAGTCACCATTTATATATTAAAAGCGTAGATCGATTATGATTAGTTGTGTTGTTTGTTTATTTCCAGGAATCTGAACGCAAAGATTGGCTTGATGGTTTGAACAAGCAAAGGACTCACCAGCGCAACAACGCCACTGAAGTGCAGCGTAACAGACAGGACGCTGGAGTCACTGCTAGCGCTCTCCGTGACAGGCCTTTTTAATCGGAAGAAAACACACTCTTTACACCTCGACGCATATCATTCAAACTTTTCTATGACTTATCGAATAAGCTGCTCTACATAATATATAATTTTAAAAATTATCATCAATTTAATGTGTAATTTTTTGTGTACTATTAGAACACATCTACGTTTAAGATGCATTGCACTATGCAGTACATATTGGTTTAATTTACCCCTTTAAATCAATATGATATTTTATTGTCATTCTTTATTTACTATCAAGTATTTTCATTCTTATAATCTACTTTATTAAAATATGTACAGGAAGCCAAATATATACTTATATTGTATTGTGACCTAATGCTATGTATTTCTCCTTTATTTTTCGCCCATAAAATTTATGTGGTGTTTAACATAGGCCTTAAGCCCATGCTAATTGTGATTACATTACATGGCATATATACTACTATAAATATTAATTTCTGTCTAATTTGAGTTCTTTCTCTTACTTTATGTCATTCCTCTTCGTGTCATTATAACATTTATATTTTTACTTGTATGCAGATCTACATCTCTATAAGGTAACTGATTTATTGCATACTTACGTAATACTTTGAGAATACATGCTATTTATGTATATTACCTATCATAATTGATTTTTGGTATGTTAAATACAAAACTACAACATAAATAGCGAATTTATAATATAATTGCAATACATTAAGGTTTTATATCATATATATTACCTTATTAAAGCCGTTTGCCGAAGTGTAAAGATATCAAATGGTGTATAAAGATGAAGTGTTAATAAAATTAGATGATTAATGAAATCATACTGAAATTACATACTATTGTAAGTTTTTAACGTTACCAATTTTCAATACGTTTTGATTACATTAATGAAGCTCTACACCAAGTACTCATACCGTTGATTTTATGATCCATAACCCATAACCGATATGTTCTCAGTTAGTAAACTTGAAACTGTATGATGTTAATATTTTTTAATAACTTAAAATGAATCTCATTTTGTAATGTCAAATTATCGAAATGGCTTACATGTTTTTTATATTACTAGCGAAAAAAACCTTGTCAATATTAAGACTAATTATACATTCAAAAAGCTACTGACAAAATGAAATATTTAATATATGAACACGTTAATATAAGATAATCCTTGAATATTAGAAACTGCATAATATTGGCACCATAGAAAGCGGACATCACATATCATGTAACATACAGTCTACCTATATCCAATCCCATTGGTAGAGTACTGCTAAATATATGTGTTTAAAAAGGTTACATCCACAATATGTCCTTTCAGTGATTTATATGTGAATATATGGAGAAGGATGTGTTTAGAGGTATATGAAGATCAAGTAAATAAATAAATATACAAATAAAATATTACTACATATTAGTTCCTTTTATTTTTTAAATTCATTTTTAGTATTCTAGAAATTTGTTCCATGAATTTGAGTTTAATTACAAATCCATACATATCGTTTACTTTTTAAAAAATGTTGTTAATTTAAATGTAAGCGTCTTCGCTGAAAATGAACATCGATGTAAATTGTTGTTTATTTAATTTTTCAAATGTAAAATTCCTAATGTAAGTGTTTTACATTTCAACAGTTGATTAATTGCATCTTATGTTATATGTTAATATATATTTCATACAAGGAACACTTTAAAAAAGTTATGTTTTCTTCATAAATACTTACTTTTATGGCTATATTATTTTAAGTAATTTATAAGCCAGTTAGCAGATTATTTATATATACTACGTGCTAAAAATAATATGAAGATTCAAATGCTCGCATCTTCAACGATTGACCTGCAAGACTAGACTAAATATAATTCAAATATTAATCGAGTCGAATAGATGTTATACTCATTACCAATTAATAAGATAAATATTTTTCAAGATTTAAAGGTCTTATATTAAACAATCACTTTTTTATTTGATTAAGGCATTATTGTATTTTATCACAATTCGTATTCAACTGTTCACAAAATTTTCATGCGTGACCTAGCCATTGGATTGTAACGGTCAACCTTTACAATTAAAGATATACCTGATGAATTAGATATTCCCAAAGCATTCACATATAATGAATGGATTAGATCATAGTTAAAAATAGCAACAGTATTCTAAATAATAAAATTTGTTTTTTTAGAACGACCACAAATTTAGTAAATTCTGTAAAATAAAGTTAAACAAATTTTCTCGTTCTTTTTAGAATGTTTTATATTTATATAGATACATAATTATAAAAGCATTTATTTAATAACATGGAAAATATATACTTTCAAAGCTAATAACTATTATTTTGCATATTTAAAATTTTATCAATCTTCATTGAAGTAATTTATATTATTGCATAACTCATGACGATCTTTTTATTTAAGCATAATCATTGACATTAGATTTGTTGTTTTTGGGTATATGACTTTCTGACTACTGTTATTTTATGACATTGTCTTTATCATAGAGTGAATATATTACTATATATTCCCTACAATAAATATATTTACTGTATGGTCTTTATGACATAATTATTTATTAAGAAAATATAGTCATCCTATATGAAATGTAACAATTTCATTGCCTACAAGGATTCATGCATCAGTTGACATTCGTGAAAGAAATATTTGTAATATTTACTATTTCCTAATAGGTACTATTTCTTTTTTGGACTGTGCGATATTGTTCTACCATGGATGGTTACCGTATTGGGTAAACATAACAAATTTATCAAAAATTACTAGCTCAATTTAGATAAGCAATATTTTAAGTATTATTATTTCTTGGGAAGTATGAATGATATATTTACATAAAATAATATGCAATTAATCAACTAACAAAATGTACATAATATTTATTTTATTAAATATCTTCGAATTGCGAGAATTTACATCGATGTTCCTTTTCTGCGGTAACGCTTACAAATAGATAAATAAAATCTTGCAGAAACGCCAAACGTATATATTTATAGTCCTTAGATTCAAATTCAAGCATCACGTTTCATTCTTTCTATAATACTACAATTATGATAATAAAAATTACATAAATTAGTATAGGTATATTCTATTTGCATTGATTTATTGACTATATAATATCAACAACTGATATCAATTTAAACAAACTACATATCCACATATCCCTTTCAATATATCCATACATATATATATATGTGTCAAAAGGAATATGAAGAGAAAGATATGTGGATGTGTAGAGAGTAATATATGTGGATATCTTGTTTATAGGAATATCGTAGATATATCTATTTGAAGTAGGTATATATAGATATTAATAGTTCACTTTTTAACATATATTCAACGGTATATTAGATATTAACACTATAGTCTAGAACGCTCTGCATAGGCTTTTTGACATTATAAAATACATATATTCTGTTCTGAAGTTAAGATATTTTAAACATTTTTAAAACAAACAGATATGTAGAACAACCTTCTGGAAAAATATTTTCTTTGCGTGAGAAGAAAGTCGATCATTTTGCATGAATTTAACAGCGTTTTAAAGCAGGAGCAATATCTGCAAGATTTACCAATGTTTCTATGTTAATTAATTTATATAACAGGTTTTGTAATACTCGTTTGTTAAATTGTTTATTGTTTAATTAAATCACTATTCTTAATGTCAATAGCGTTATAAATGGCGAATGTTTGAGCGTTACTTGAAAAGTTACCTATAATCCTTATTTTCTTCAGAAGACATATTTCATGAAACGTTCTTTTATTTAGAATGAGTGGCATGTTCTTGTATAGGAATGACAGTGAAACGTAAAGGTAATTGTATTGATATTAAGTAGATTAATTTTAACTTGATCAATTTACATCAATTGAATCTTAACTTAATGTAATAAAGTATTATTTTTTATTTGTTGTTTCTTTATCAATCTGACTGAATATTGTTATATTTTTAAACGAATAACTCATAATATATTCTATTTCTAAATATGTAAGTTATGTTAAACTTTATATAAATATTGACTGAATTATATATTTTTATTTTAGATGGTCTTGGACTTCAAGTTCAGTTTGACTTCAAAATATTTCCAATTTCAAAGTGGTTAGACAACTGAATATTTGGCACATATTCTATTTAGTGCCACCCTACTTTTAGTAATGCAAACAACAGCTTAAAAAGAATCATTGTTATGGCATAGTCAAGGTCATTACTATTAGTATTACATACTATAACATAATTACAGGCCCGTAGGAAGCTTTTTCATATTGGTCAGGCAAATATTAAATAAAAAGGGCATTGATATAGTAACCTTTTACTTTATAAAACTTATAATTGATTTTGAAAAATGGTAAAAAGATTTACAATAAATAATGTTAGTA
>JAYRBW010062301.1:0-10015 GCA_036023295.1 Invenusta paracnida
GTTGTGTCATAGTTATACAGTGTATTATATGCTTATCATTTCTGTACTGATTAATAACTATTATGAAATAAATAAATTGTGATGTTGGCGTACGACTGTAAATGATATAACATTCGATCACGTCCAATTGCGATGTGAGCCCATATAGGGACTATACTATAAATTAAATAATTCCCTGTGTGAGCCTTTATTTATTGTCATAGGTGTCCTCAATACATGTATAATAATGTAGTGACCCAATCAATCTCTGAAGCACGTTTTCATCAACTTTTCAAAATCACTACATTGTAAAATGTCGTATTGTTTAAATAAGTATTAGTCAGGACGAACTTTCCTCCTGACATCAAAGATACCATTTTTAGTCTTTCATCAATTTCGTAATAGTATCTAATTGAGAAAAAATGAACTTTCTACAAATTCATTTCTTTCTAGCAGTTTTTCGAAATTTAAACTCAGTATTTTCAATAACGATCAGCAATAAGAATAATTAGTATAAGTTATAAGCAACTTTCTTTAATATACCACCTATAAACGAGAAAAATAGCATTACATATACTCGCATATTACGTAAGAATAATAATTAACTTGACTATAAATCAACTGGTGCACTTGTTTATCTAAAGTGTCGTATGAAATAACAAATAGCATTACTCGGCATATTATACAAATAATACTAATTAGCCTAACTATAAATCAACTGAAATTATCTTAGTCATATTGTGTAAATATGATATCAAATTTGCAGTCATTTCACGTATAACTTAACGAAATAGGAATTTTAGGAAATGCTTAATTTGTTTAGGAATTTCAGGAAATGTCTAATTATTACGGCAATATATGTGTATATATATGTCTGAGTTAGATTAAATAAAATTAATATATTAAAATATAAAAATTTTCAATAACTTTTAGTAAAATTTCTCTCCAGAGTTCAATAAAAAACTTATTGATGCTAGTAAAATCAAAATTATGCAATGCCGGATGATGTATTTATTTATATGTACAATACATATAATAAACCAATTATAAGCTGTTATTATGCAGAAATAAAAGCATTAAAAAATTCAAAATTATAATTATATAAATAAATATTGGCGCAAACGGATGAAGTGAAAAAATGATTTAAAAAAAGTATGCGGAAAGAATCAACATTGGGATGGAAATGGACAAATACTCATAGATAGTTGCATGTAGATATTGAAGCATATACACAATCTGCCCAACGTTCCCGCACCCCAACAGAACAGGTAAGGTACAGTCTGAGAGCAGTGCATTTAAAAACTAAAACATCACGTTATAAAAAGTTACGAGACATACACACTTGTGCTATTTCGTTTTCACAAGACATGTGAAATAATTAGTTGTGGTGTCAATAATGTTGATCGAGTTATATTAGTAAAATATCTTCCTCTTATTATATAATTAAAGGAGAAAACTATATTACTCATCGATACTATAAACAAACCACGTAAACATATAAAATATAAGTAATTGAATATGCGCCACTCTTTTTGGTTTCGCATCAATTGGTACAGGCTTTCTTTTAAAACAAATAGACCATATTTGTTGGTGAAATATAATTTTATTTTTATTTGGTATTATATAATATATATACAATGTTTTTATAGGTTCATTTAAATATCTTCTCATTTTTTTATTTAAAACATTTAATTGTATGAAAAAATTTGCCCAGAAAAATTAATTTCCAACATTAAATATGGTACATTTCATTGGGAAATATTCTAAGCTGTCAAATGATAGATAAGTAGAATTCAAAAATAGCACATGTAGTAATATTTTATCAATAATTTTTTAGGAATGTGTGACAGTTTTGTATATGGTGTATATTGTAAATATTTATATACATACACAAGATAAGTTAATCTGCATAAATTAAATACATAAAAGACCATGGACAGACACACAAGCTGGACAGACTGACTAAAATTCACATGTGTTAAAGGTGAATATATATATGCTCTCTTTAAAAAACGTCCCCATAAAATATACAGCCTTGTATAATTGTTATTGATATGTCATTGTATAGGGGCTATAATATTGATATTAATTTATTACAACAAAGTATATAATATGTACTTTGTTTTAATAAATATATTATATGTATACATTTAAAATAACTATACAGTAACCTCAAAATGTATTTAGAGATCTTTTGAGAATATTACCAAATTTCTCTGAACAAATATTTGTGTTTAGATCTGTTCAAAAAGTACTGAAAGATGTACATGTTTCACGGTACTGGTACAATTCAATCATTTAGGGGGGGCGTATCAATCGTTGGCGGGGCGTCGATCAGACTCTCATTCTCATCATAGCCGTTCTCGCACAGAATTGGTGGCGGACAGAGTATATCATCCTCATCACGAAAGGCATAATGGTTGGCTCCCCAATCACCACCTTGTATGTTCGCGTCGGTTATTGTCCGATCATCGAGGGTTTTATAGGGGTCCTCAGGTGTGATATTCACGAAGCTGCTTGTGTACGAGAGTTCTTCCTGTTTTTCTTTTTTCTTTTGATGCAACATGGAGTCGTCTATGACCTCCAGTTGCTCTAGAAGCCTTTTCTGGAGACGAATGTTAAGTTCAGTTAACTCCTCAATCTTATTTCGAAGGTTTCGATTCTCCGTCTCCAACTCCCGAATAGTCTTTGTAGTCTCCACTTCCGTTCGATATGTATGGTTTGCCTGTTAATTGTGAAACACAGAAAGAATTCGAAATAGAAACTATTACTTATACGAAACACATAACAAATATGATGATCAGAAAGGAAGCAGCTTCGAATGCCTTAATGCTAAATTAAAAATGAAACTGTAAGCAATAATATTAATGACAAAACTATTAGAGCAATAATGAACAAAAGCTTACTTATCTGAATTTAATGAGAAGTTTCTGATTGCCATATTTTTGAACATAAAAGCTTCTAAAAATTAGTTATTTAAAAAATATGCAGAATTATTTATATATCAAAACAAACTAATTTCATTTTAATGTAGAAGTTTTATTTTATTTTCTAAAATCTTAACTCTTTAGATGATTATTATTAAAAGGTGATTTCATTAAAAAAATTATCATTCGAGGTAAAATTATTACAAACATTTGTCAATACCAACCAGACTTAAACTAAAATTTAGTTTATTGACGTCAAAATGCTATGTCATTATATATGACAACAAATGTCATAAACAAATTATATGAAAACACAGAAAAAGCGCTGCTTCGAGGGATTTATTAGGCTGTTATTCAATTAAATACCATGCTTAGCTTACAATTTCAGAGAATATAACATTTTTCTTAAACATATTATCATATAAAGCGGTTTGTGTTCTAATTACCCACTTGTTAAAATATAATAAATTATTTTACACCTTTTAAGACTAAAATCGTTGAATTATACTTTATAGACATACTGACTAGTTTCGTCTGTTTGAAATATATTTATTGAATTAAAGTGATTTCAAAATTATTTATAGGAATAGAATAATTTGGAGACAGAATTAGGGGTTCAACTTACTAACTAAATATACCAATCTCTATTCAACAATATGACGTAATCACAACTCTATATTTGTGTTCGCTAAAGAAATAAATTAGTTATAGTTTATATTTATATATATTTTTATTGTGCCGGTGGTCATATTTGTATTTAGAAATAGCCACATTATTTAATCTATAAAGTTATGTGAAGAAACAAAGCAAAATATATGTATTTCCGGACTAAATATATAATATAAATGTAAAAATTGAATCAAAACAAAAGCTACGTGCGTATAAAATTAATGATAAAAAGAACGGAAAATCATATGTTTACATATATAAGTTTATTAAACGTAAAATATAATGTACATTAAGAAAGACCACTTTCATAATTATTGTATAGATAAGATACGAAATAATACATATCAAATACTCTAAATCCTTGACAACTCATACATTTTAAGAAATAAATGTGTACATTTATAAACATGGAAATATGGATCAATTTATGAAAATATTTCAAATAATTTATAAAGATAAGGCAATATTCTTATTATACTCGTATATACCAAATATGTTTAATTAATTATAGACAACACGATACAAGTAAAAATAAATGAAGTGATATTCCACCAGCTGTGTATCTCTTTAAAAATAGAAACAGAAATAGGACCAACCCAATATGGTGGAATACACAGGAATTCCTTTACTTACCAGAATTCATCGAGTTAACTTATTACTGGTTTTCTCAATAGAAAAATTAATAAACCAATGATTTTCCACGTATTCTGCCATATTGAAATTGACCTCATTATGTTTGCAATTTTAAAATATAGAGCCAATGCAAGGAGACCTCTCTCGTCATTTGTACATTATCTGTACGTAAGAATGTAAATCAGATAATAAGTTTATGTTAGGCAGACTATATGAAAATATACTGCTGTATATAGTAAATTATATAGAGTAGTAGAATTTACAAAACAATTGGCTTAAAATGAAAATATTTCAATTTGTTGATGTTGAGAAATAAAACCATGCAGCTAGTAAATTTTCACATACAAATAACGAAACAAAATTATTAGATGTAAGCAGAATAAAGTGTGGTCCTTTTTCGAAGATCAATATTATAAGTTTCAGAAAATTGGTTAGGCTGAGTCAATGTTTTGAGTTGAGAGTGAATTTCAAAAAGATATAAATAGTATAGAGTATATAGTGAGTTTGATAACTGAATAATTTCGTACGAATAAAAATCCAACTGACGGAATTGTAGTTGCTCTAAATATAAAATACCATTTTCTTTTAGAGTAAATCAGAGTGATTTTTCCACATCAATACTCAAAATAGTTCACTACAATTAATTAATTCGAAAGATATCGCAATAAAGGTAAGTAAAAAGCTATAAAAATATAGGAAATATTTCTCATTAATTTAATTAGCTTTAGATGACTTTATGAGATAAATGATTTTAGTTGCAAAATTGTAAGTGTCTGATTGGACGGCTCTTTCAGTAAGGAAGATGTGTAGACTTTAGTATACTTACAGTTCTCTCTCATAATTGAAAATCATTTCTTATCAATAGAATAATCTTTAAATCAATTTTACGTAGTATTACATTTCCAAAAAATAGAAAACCAACTATTATGGGTTACACATTTTGCATCGACACATTGAAGAATGGCGTATATCTGTGATGTCACTTGCCAAATCCAGTGATCCAATCCTTTGCACTTCGGGCGTGAACTGGATATCCTCTTCTACAGTAGCTATTGCAGACTTCGTAGGATGACTCTGATTTGTGATGTCCCTTGCCACATCCAGTGATCCAATCCTTTGCACTTCGGGCGTGAACTGGATATCCTCTTCTACAGTAGCTATTGCAGGCTTCGTAGGATGGCTCTGATCTGAAGACAAAGTTATTACATCACACTTAGTAGTCCCGGAATCATCACCCGCTTGATTGTTCTGGATGTGGTTTTCCTTGCTCGCACTTATTGTTTTCGGTTGCCCATCATCTTCTGTTATTGTCGGTGAATTCTCAACGGTCAACGAATCGTTATCGTCAGCGGTATATTTCATTACCAAAGATCCTACCAGCTGTTTCTCATCTGGTTCCATTTCTTCTTCTTGATCTACCGATGGGTCCCCTTCTTGTGTCGTGACATTTTTGACTCCGTCAAAGCTGACTATGTCGGAAGTTGTGCCATAAGTGCTGCCTTGGTCAGTTGGTACATCTGAAATCGATGCAGCTGAAGAGTTCAAGGTGGCATCGTCGGGCGATGTTGTCTAGAACGGAGGTAACAATACAATTTGGATCCTTTAGCAGACTACAGAGAAAGAAAATAATATACTTGTCAATAATATATCTTAAATACACTTATCAGTTTTGGAGACACGAATAAGGATCTTCTTGCTCAAAGTATAATAAAATATAAAACGTAGGATTTTTTTTGAGAATTAAAGTCGAATGATGGTGTTATAAAATATCAAATAATAATTTGATATTATAAAAAATTCTTTACCATAGTCTAAGTTTGTTTGGCATTACCCAACGCGAACAACGAAATATATAAGTAAACTATATCCTAGTTATAAATATCTCTATATATAATTGTACTATACAGTATATTTAAACAAATCACGTTATATTGTGATAATTAATAATTCGTCAGGTGTTGATGTACTGTTATTATTATCCTAAATACAGAAATATCAACCTAATTTTGTTCAAAATATTTACCGTACTTAATGCTCTGCTCTAAAATGTCGTAATACAATAGCTTATAAAAAAAATTGTGAAAAATCTAAAAAGTAATATATATATTTAATTTCCAAAATATTTTGAGTTAAATGACTTTTTAATTGCATATACACGATTTTCATTACTTCGTTAATTAAATCCGGTTGAAGCTGGATTACTTTACTATGATTAAGTACTAATTGAAAAAATATCCTTTTATTACTTCTTGAGCGAAACTCAATTGTTCTAACCTTTTCAGGGAAACTGTTTGTTTTGCAACACAATTAAATACCCCGACTATTGCAGTATAACGTATGCATTCAATTCATAGGCATAATCCCCGTGAAAGTCTTACAAGGGCTGTTCGATAACAGCTGTCGTCCCCAGAGGACACCCTTTGCTCTCTTAGATGCTCCAACAAAGTGGCCTGTAATCGGTGGTTCTCGGTCTGAAAACACTCGTAAACTTCCCGCAATCGGATATTCTCCTTCCTTAGCCAGCGAATGTATTCTTCCTTTGATCCGCTACCCGCTCCATCACTATTGCTCTTTTGCACCGGACAATCCATAGCCGACTGTAGGTAGAAACAAACCACAAAAGAAAATGTCCATATTTATTTGAATCATCTGTATAGCCCAAGCTTTCGCCTGTCAGCTAGGTGGTATATAATTACAGGATTCTTAAAAAATCATTTCAAACAAAGCCTAGTTTTGAAACTTTAAAAAGTTTAATAATAATCCAGGATTACAATAGTAAAGGGAAAATCCATAAAAGCGGAAAACGATTTTTTTTAAATACTTTACAGAATTCAGAAGAAGTTTACACAAATCACAATTAAGAGGATAGAAATGACTATGATTTAAATAAATTTAATTTTGTAGTTGTACGAGTATGTTTGTTGTTGTAAAATAATTGTATTAGTAATGTTTTCTTAGCTACTAAATGTACTGTCAAAGATTGGGTAGCGATTGTACTAGGTATTTTGTTATAAGGTAACCATTGTATTATGAAGAAGTTCATGATTATGCCTTCTAATTGATATGCAAAAATTTTGGTTTTTCTTTAATCGTAAGCAATAGTTGATTTTATTGTGACTTTTTATGTTACTTTCGACAAATGACAATAATTGATTGTTGTTTTACATTTGCGAAGCAACAAGTAAGTATTGGAGTCCTTTAGAATAGCACGCACAATACAAATATTAGTGGAAATACTTTGAAGTTAATAAGAGCTACGGTCTTTCTGAATACTTCTATGAAATTCAAGTAGTAAATAAGTCAATGAATAACATGTATGCTTTGATTAAAGTTATATTTTGGTCAAAGTGAAGTTCCCGTGCCAATTTGTGAGTAGAACATGAGCCGTCATATGTGTATGTTGTGTCATCATAATATTCTGTATATCGCTATATGAACGTTGATCAAACATAATTTTATAAGACTCTAAAGTTATAGTCATGCAAAATAAGATTTAAATAAAAAACAAAATGCTTCGGTGTAATAGGCAAATAATAAACCAATCTATAGGGGTTCCCAGAAAAAAATATTCTTCCACACTAATATAATATGTTCTATATCGTCTATAAGCCTTGAAAATATATTGCTAAGCTGTACAATTTAATCAATTTTAGTAGGTTATGGTTTAATATTGTGATATTGTAAAGTCAGAATGAGGTCATAACTGTAAGACTCCTAAATCATATAAGTCAAAAGTTATCAAAATTTCCTGCTTGACAAAATTGATCGTATCCTCAATCATGTATTCAATTAACACTTGAATCTAATATATTTGAGGCCAGAAAAAAACGTTGCGCTTAAAGATAATGTCATCAAAATATCTTTAGAATTTCAGGTGCTTTATCACCGAAATATTAGTTAATTTCTCAAATACGAATAATGGGATATACAAAGATGTCAATGATAATTAATGACTAATGATGACTAACAATAATTATTAATTTATAATGTTATGACTAATTTACGAGCAATAAAACTTTCTCTGAAATTTTTTAGAATGTCATCAAAAAGGAAGACATCACAAAGCTATTCATTCATTAAAATAGTATAGACCTAATTATTTATTTTGTGTTTACTAACATTGATAAAAAACATTAAGAACATGTTTTATGGCTACCCATATACATGAGTGAATTTACATATCATTGTACATAATGATATTAACTAAAGAGCTAGTTGAGTTGAGGTCAGAGCAATAAATTACACCATTCTGGTATGTCCGAAGACTCCCAGTTTAACATATTACAAATATAAATAGTATTAGAAAATTAAATAAGAAGACAAATAAGTAAAACTTAAATACTATTATGTGTGGATAGATTATTTAATTCACTTAGCAATTTTTGCTAGCCATATTTTAATGTATTTTAAAAAACATATTTTTAAATACTACTGTCAAAGAAAAATAATTATTAAAAAATTAATTTATGTAAAAGTAAAACGAGCTTTTCTGAGAATAAAATACATGAAAGCTTATTCTTTTAAAGGCAATTTGCATAATACAAATGTTTTTTACATTGATATTAATGAATTTTATGAAAACCTATCTGATAACTAAAATAAAAGATAAAAGAACATATAAATATATAAAAATTAAACACAAAAACAGTAAACTAGAAATATATGAAATGCAAAATAAAAAGACATGTGATTTTAGTATAATTTATTAGTGAAGTGAAATATGTAAAATATAAAACCAGAAAACGAATACACATAAAGAATTGTACAAGAATACACAAGAAATACATAGATATTAGTTATACAAAAATAACACTCATAAAGTCATTAAATAGGGTTTAAAAAAAGTGAAGCAAACTGTTTCAAAACACTTGGAAATGTTATTGTGTACAAATAAGGCAAAACAAAAAAACAAAGTGATGATCTTTGTAAGATGACTTGTCTGCATAGTTTTAAGATGCGAAAAACAAAGAAATTTATACAAAATACAGCACAACTAACACCTACTAATAATTATAAAAATGTAAAACTATTTAAAAATATGATAGCTAAGAGTACATTTTGAATTTGGAACAGAGAACACACGTTATGGAATGAATACAGTACAATTCAACACCGTAAGTAATGTGTGGCAAAAGATATTATGAATTATTAGTCATTGTAAAGAAGAAATAGTAAGTTAGGTAAAAGTGAAAATATATATATGCATATAAGGTCACCTACGTATTGATATATAATATAAAAGATGTCATAGTTAATAAAAATAGAGAATAAACCTTTTTTCTAAACAGTAAAAGATAATGACCACATTTTTGCTATTAAAAGTGAAATTTTCATATTTAATTGTTCCTAAAGTTAGGATCTTTAATCAGTGTTAAATCATACATTTAAAATAATCATTTTTAATTAAGGAATCACATTGCCTTTATTAGATGATTTTAACGATATAATATAATAAAATATAAAGACAAAAAGATAGGCGAATATATTCCATTTTAAATAGAAAACATGTCAATTCGCAAATATCTAAACCAAAGATTGCAAATCGTTTTTTTTAAATAATGAACTACATTGATCACATTTGACTGCATTTTTGTCATTAAAAACAGTACAATTTTCACATTGTATCATTCCTTGAGTGTACGAAATAGGTGGTCCATCCTTGGACCTACCACAAGCACTACAAGCTGTGTAATCCGGTGGGTTTTCACAAGTGCAAGACTCGCAGGTCCATCCACCATCAAACCTTATCTTTACATCCCTTTTTTGGGGGGCTTTATCATGAGAGTTATAGTGATCTTTATGCATTG
>JAYRBW010062302.1:0-10014 GCA_036023295.1 Invenusta paracnida
TGTTGCAATGTCAGAAAATTTAGAAGTCGTGGTTTGTTTCCATTGGAGAGCCGGTTTCCGTGTTTTCACGGGAAGAATGTATTGATGTGCTGTTTTTTTATGAAAGTTCTCCTGATTTTTGCGAGAAGGTGAGTGCAATGTTTGTACAATTGTACACATCGACGCAGGTTCTTTGACCTCTTCTGTTTGTAGAAAATGTTGATTTCTCAGTTGTGGGTGTAGTGTCCAACATTGGTTAGCTGTGTGGCCGTCCCGTTGGCATGCTGTACAATAGTGTTTTTGAGATGTAAAACTTTCTTGTCTCATGTGTCTTGTAGGATCCTCTTGCTGAGTTCTGCGCCAGCAGCGACTGTCTGAGTGACCTTCAAGGTTACACATAGAGCAGTAGTATCGTGATCTAGGTATATTTTGTCCGGAATTCTTTTGATTTGTGAATGTCGATTCTCTCTTGGTGGTTGTTTCGACTGGTTGAGCATTTTGTCTCTGTGGCTGACTCTGAGTAGTTTCAAAACTGGGTGTTCTATGAGATTTATCAGTTTCATGATGATTCATTTTCGTTTCGACGAGTTTTAACAGAACTTCCTCGTCTTCCGCATAACGCAGAACCTGGTGTGGAGTTAGATCTCGAAGTGTGTCATTGCACTTTCGAAGGAGGTGAAGTCGCAAAGATGGCGATACTAGACCTTGTAGGAATAGTTCTACCCTTCTTCGATGCACAAAGTTTGGTGGTATAGATGCTCGTCGACAATCTTCCTCAATGGCATAATAGAATTTTTGCAGCGACTGCATCACCCTTTGTAGTGAGAGAGAGGCGGCCTTTGAGCTTTTCTTTAATCCATATTCGGTATCGAGTTGGTCTATCAAACTTTCTAGAGTCATCATGGGATCTGCTTCTTCAATCTGTATATAACGTCTGAATGCATCTTCTCCAAGAAAATTCGTATAGTAAACGATATAATCTTTTAGAGGTATGTTTGACGCCGCCAAATATGCGAGTACTCCTCGGTTGAATACCTTAAAATTCATACTTGTTTTGTATATATCCGGCGTTTTTAGTTTTGGTATTGTCGGATAAGTCGAGTAGTAGGGACAGGTGAACTTGTGCGAATGTGAAGATGTTCAGCCTGGTCTTCCGTTGGCGTTGTGTTTCCAGTATGTGGGTCAACGTATTTTTTTATTACTTCCGTTGTAGTGTGCTCCACAGGCCATCTGTATTTCGGTGGAAAGGGGAAATTATGTTGTATTATCTCTGTATTGTATCTTTTCTCCTTTTCTACTGCAGCTTGGTCTGTGAATGTCGAGTTCAATGAGGTTGGTTTATCCTTCAAGGCTGAGAGTGCTTGTAGGAATATGTTCCTATCCTCTTGTCTCCTTTCATTTTCAATTTGTCTTTGCAGTATCTCTTGGACTCCCTTTCGTCTTTTTCAATCCTTTCTTTCCTTTCTCTATCCTCCCTTCTTCTCTCCTTCTCTTCTTCCATCTTTTGCTGTTTCTCTTCTTTCATCATTTGTCTTTCCTCATATATTCTCTGTTGTTTTTCTTCTTTCTTGTATCTATCTTCGTCCATTTTTTGTTGTCTTTCTTCTCTCTTTTGTCTTTCTAATTTTTCTTCTATTCTCCTTGCTTCGTCTAAATTCTGTTGTCTTTCTTCTTTCCTTTGCTTTTCTAATTTCTCTTCTACTCTCCTTGCTTCGTCTAAATTCTGTTGTCTTTCTTCTTTCTTCTGTCTTTCTAATCTATCTTCTCGGAGTTGTACTAGTATAGCCGATGTGCTGGCTAGGGTACTAGCTCTTCCAGATCGTCTTGTTGATGCTCGGATGGATGAACGTTTTGATCGTGGAGGTGTTGGATTCAATCGAAGGATAGGCAAGTCATTCGCGCGAAAGTGAGCATGTCCTGTCGTTGAAAGACTTTCTCCCGCAGATGGTAGTTGCGTGATGTTTTCCATGGTGTTTGTATCTTCTAGGGCACTTTCCCCCTTTTGCTCTTCGATGTCGCTAATTTCTTCTTCCTTGGGAACGTCTTCTCTTGATGTACTCCTTGTCGACATTGCAAATGCCATAGGATATAATGGTGTTTAATGTATTGTAAGGAGTAGGTAGAGGAGAAAAAGAAAATTTGACGAGCGCTTCCCGATAGAGGCAAGTAAAAATCGGCAAAAAGTTAGAGGTAAAAATATGAAAATGTTTGACAATGTATAAGAGGTATGTGTCAGAAAAATTTGGCCGGCGCTTCCCGATAGATGGGAACAAAAGTCTGCAAAAATTTAGAGGTAATTGTGGCAAAGAAAAATATAAATATATATAAAGATTGATTTATAATATATATGTGAAGAGACAAGATATCTGTGTATGACTATTAGTATGTAACAATATGTAATTAGTATATGTATACCAATGTTATTATATAAAACACGATACTATTTAATAAAAGTAATATATAAATAATATAAATATATTATAATATGAATATAAGTTACATAAGGATATAGTCTATCAATGTATTGTAAACAAATTAATATAATCACGCAATAAGCTAATTTGTTATTGACTACGCAATATAAATTGTTATTGTAGGAAAGAAAATGACGCAAGAGCGCACGCTATAGTCCTACAATTGGAAATACCAAACTCGTGGCCTACTTTAAAAACGTGACTCCTATTCAATGCGTGCTGGTCGAAAACAATTTCCACGTTGTGTACTTTTGTCTATCGTCTAAAAAATTGTCTGGTTTATAAAAATTGGCTGTGAGCTTTTATGGAATTTGAAAATTATAGACAGAGTTTTTGTGAAGAAATTGTAATTTTGAGCGTCGTTTCTCGTAAGAAGCGAACAATTTAACAAAAATATGTCTGTGTTTTTACAAAATTATAAATGTGGAAAAATGAAATATTACAGATAAAAAAAGGATATACGATATAATTGAGAATAAATATAAGATAATTTCGGTAGTATACTTTCTAATTTACAAAAACAGTATTACCTACTACTAAATTATTAAATTATACGTATTCTTTAGACAAATTGTGAGTAAAATGGGCGTCGATCACGCAAGTACTTTGCAAGAAATGGCAATAAATACGAGCTTTTAATATAAAAATTGGCGTCGATCACGTAACTGTTCACGAGCGACACGGAACAGTGAGAAAAATATATATAAGTACTCCTATTATAGGTACTAGTTATAATTCTATTGCATGAGATAAATATATGTTTTGTATAAAACGATATACGTAGACTATTAGAGTTATTAGCAATTACAGTTAAAAAGAAAAATGTGAATTATTTAGGAAAATACAAGTGGCCGCAAGAAAAGAAAGAATTAAATATTGTCTAGGAAATTGTTACAGGTCTTTTATGAGAAAAATATAAGAAGGTTTTATACCTCCGATATCCCTGTCTTGTCTCTGGCTCTGTGGACTGTGGAGACGCTCCTCAGAATTCTGGTGGTCGGTACCAGAGAAGGAATGTCTCAAATGGTAATTATTGTTGTTGTTTAGTTACTTCTGAGACAGGTTTTCTTGCGTCAAGGAGTTCGTTTGTTGACCTGTCTGGGCTACAAATGTGTGGTGATCTAGTGGTTTTCTATCTAGTATCGTCACATATAATTAAAGTCTATCGATATATAAATGAACAAGACAAGTCGATTAGTTATCGTATAGTATATTTGATGGCGTTCATACAAAATAAAGGTGTTACGAGCTGGTGTTCCGCCGTAGTATTGGTAATGTTATAATAAAGATGTTACGAGCTGGTGTTCCGCCGTAGTATTGGTAATGTTATAATAAAGATGTTATAAGCGACTGATGTTATGTGCTGTTATATAAATGAAGGTAGTGGTGTTATCTACAGTGACTGATGGTGTGTGTCTGACTAAAATACTCTCCTTCGCTTATATAAGCGAGAGGTAATCGATATGGAATAATTGGCGTGCTGTGATTGGTTGATCGCAGTCAAGCCAACCACGGCGATTACAACGTAAATAAGGAATTCCCTCAGAGCCGGAAGATATCTTGTATTAGCGCAGCAGACGATCACCACACTTCTAAAAAAAAAAGACGATTGAATGTTAACGCAGTTGCAAATGTTTTGGAATGTTATTCGGCAAGAGATAATTTGATATTACAATTATTTTATGTATCATGTTATTAGTTTTCGGTAGCATAATTTATTTGGCTATATTGTACTTATCCGTAGGCTTAGCTTAACACACGCCGTGGGCTATGGGATGGCCACATCACGGGGTCGACCAAATCAATAAAATTAAAAATCCGAAATGTGCAAAAAAATGCATTTAAATTTCATTTTTTAATTTAAGTTTTTGAAAATTTTGTATTACTTTGAATAGTTAGATGAGGATTGTAATTTTGCCCATTGATTGATTACTTTCAATGTAGCCAATTAGTCATTGTAGCAATGTAGCAACAAATTCGCTTATGGTACGCAAAATATATTATTATATATGTTGCGTACCATAAGCGAATTTGTACCCTTCGCAAACAGTTTGTACCATTTGTGAACGGTACAAACAGTTAGATACAGCATATTTTATAAAAAATAAAAATTAATTATGACAACCACAAAATTAAATTATAGATAATTTTTAAAAATTCAACAATTATTATTGTTTAAGTTTAATAACTTTATCTATAAAAAAAAATTTACTAAGTTGAATATTAGGAATAATTTTCAATTAGAAAAAAAAAATTCTCCTATGGTTTGTATCGTTTGCAAACACGGCACAAACCACTGGAGAATTTTTTTTTTCTAATTGTAAATTATTCCTAATATTTAACTTTATAATTTTTTTTTGATAACGTTATTAAAGAATAATAATTGTTGAATTTTTAAAAATTATGTATAATTTTATCTTGTATTACAATTAATTACTGCAATATATGATTATACAATGAAAGTCGAATTTTAATTATACGACGAATACGAATAACGAAGGAAATTGAATTAAACAATTGGTAAGACTACGCCGAAATATAATACCAATACGAACATTATTCATATATATATACAATTGAGCGACAACGACTGCGACAATAACGAAACATTACGACAACACTATTCGACTTCCCATTTATTTACTATTGTTCCATTTTTGCTGTTTCAGATAATATCCTCATTGAATCAGAATACATTTAATTATCTTGAGCAAAGAGACTTTTCTTCAATAGAAGATATAATTTCAATATGTATATTGCAGATATAAAACATTTGGTATCTATTCAACTTCCAATTTTTTTAAATAAATTGTATTAAATAAATGAAATTTCATTTAAAGTTGCACAAATTAGGGAGAACTGTGTTAATATTAGGTACTTTTATCCAAATACATTATTTTTTTATTATCAGTTTACAAGGAGTAAGGGAGTAATATTTTATGACGAGTACAGGGTTGATACAGGTCCTTAAAGGTATTTAAATAGACTCAGTTCTTAAAAAGGTCATTAAAATCCGATCACAGATCCTTAAAAATAAGAATTGGTAATTTTTTTATTTTATAGCATGTTTTCACAGTTTTGTATTTTTAAAGAATTTAGATTTTTGTTAGATTAATTATTAATTGCAGAAATTGGACATTAATTTAAGTGTTATAACTTGTAATACTGAATTAAATTTATATATTTTTTAAATGTCAGTATTTAACAGTATAATATAATTATTTATTAATTATAATAAAACTATTTAAATGTTAAATGCTTATATATATATAATTTCTTTGTCACAGATGTAGTACCTAATGACTTTGGATAAGTATTCATCTCATGTATTAAAAGTTTGGCTTTGCTTTTTACAATATCTAATAAGTCCTCAAATACATGACAATAATTTTAAAGATCTTCACTTTTGCTTTTTTTCAGATGTCTTGTACCTACTGATTTATTTAACGGCATTTTTATATATATTCTTTTTAAATATCACTAAATATATAACTTTGTGATTCCGTCATTACTAATGACAATTTTTAAATAGAGTAAAATGTTACGTATGACTATTTTAGATATAAAAGGAAGCATTGTATTTTTTCTGCTGAAAATTTACTATTTTGAATATATTTTCCGACATTTTATTTATGTTTTTATTTTTAAGATTTTAATTTTTTGTTCGTAACGATTAGAAATATAGGTATTGTTTTTCAAAATTCAATTAAAGCATTGATTGTATTATTATTTATTCATCGTCGTTTTTCATTTGAACTGAACTGAAACTGAACCAACTGAACTGAAATTGTAAAGTGACCTATAATGTATATAATGTATATTTCAGTGTTGAACTGTTTCATGACAGCTTTAGTCAACAAAGTAACATCCTCAAGGTGGCAGTTAACTGTCAAAGTAGCAATTGTCTAGAGATTTTCTATTTCGATCTTCTAGCGTTCTCGGTCATCGAAGATCTGAAGAACATCCAGGAGAATCTAGTATGAACTGTTTATCCTTTTTATGTAACCGATGTGTTATGTGTAATTAATATGTTACCAAAAGTATTATACAAGCCCCTTCTGGTATTATCGGGAGTGTGTCCATAGTGTATTAATAATTTTGGGTTTGATATATTCAGTCTTTTGTAGTCTTCTGTCACAGACACTATATAGCACATTTAATTTCCTCACATAAACGTGTTTGACTAGATTTGGTGTCATCACCATTATAGTTCTGTGTTATACCTATTTTGAAATGAGCAACAGCTTATTTTTAAATTAATTCTTATGAGAGACATTGCGAAATTAAAATTATCGTTATGTAACATATTTTAACATTGTATCTACATATTTTTATATTTTATAATAAATGTGATTTCATACGCCGATTTTTTTTTTATACTAAATTTCAAATTTTCTTTTCTCGCTATTTTCCCAATTAAATTGTTTTATTTATGATTTATACTTTTGCATTTTATCGATTTATATTTTTGCAATGATATATTTTAGTAATTATATTCTTTAAATTTTTTAAATTTATGCTTTATTTTTGTCTTCATTGGTAAAAGTTAGAAAATCTAGTATGAATTACGTTTCTTAATTATACATAAAAAATAGTAAAAATTAATCCGTTTATTTCTAGTTAATAAATATCTATAAAACAATAAAAAGATATAATATACAGTAAAGTATATACCTAGGTATAAAGTGATAGTATAAAATATCAATATACATATGATATATACTTTCATTAGTACACAATATAGATGATAACAAACTTAGTTCATTATATTAATATGCATTTTTATTGTTTAGCATATATATTACAAAATATTTAACTCAATATGTATTATTAATTTAATAAGTAGCTGTCCTGTACAATACATAATAATTCCTTTCTAAACTAATGTACGTATTCTAACATTTCCTTTTTAGGAGTTATGAAAGAGACTAGAGGGAGGGAGTAATTCAAAAGATGTGATCTACAGGATCCTGAATAAGATCCTCCCTAAGCTACACCAAATGGAACTGTCAAAGACTAGTCTTGGAAGAAAAACTAAGTTTCTAAAGAAGCTGGTTCGTATGTACAAATGGTTAGTTTTAAATTAATTACGATTTGAATTGGGTTCATTAAAATTACTATATTTCATTATTGAAAGTGTGATCATGTTTACAGTGCAATGTAATCTGATATATTAGACAAACAAAACATATTGCAATCGAAATAGTAATAAATAAACAAATATTTGTCTGTCTTACAATTTAGGGATAGGTATTTCAAACAATGAGAATAATAACGTAAACATGTCTTATTGATTGGTATGTGTTATCTTATCAAGGCGCTTAATGTATGATAATCTAGCTTATAATGTGCTGGATTTAAATGCGATTTAAAAATAAAATGTAAACTCTGATAGTCTATACTTTCAAATGATAATTTTAGGAGTTTATTAAACATACAACGTAGTTATATAATACCTAGGTACTTTAATATTGTATGCAGTATTAGCTGAAAAGATGCTGAATACTATATTAATACTTATAACATTGATATTATTATACGTTTATTAATTTACTTTTAAAATAAATTTATAAACAAACAAGATTGATACAGAATTTAAGAGTTACATTGTTTTAGTAATGATACAATGAATGTCAAATTGTATTTTAAACAAATGCATAAATCTATATGTGAAATTAGAATATTTCTTAAGTTTTTTTCATGTTATTTTTCAAGTTTACTTCACTTATATAATAATTATCAATCTAAAATACTATACTTAAAGACTTGATGGAAATTATTTACATGATTTATGTTGCATCTTATAAGTTTAGAAGCAGTTGCGCAAGAGATACAATTAATATTACAAACAAGACACTTTTTACCAAGATGATAATCCCAGTTAAACGATTTATTTATTTTATGTGAATATTTCATCTTTAACATTAGTAATTCTATAGCAGGGTCTTTAATATACGTTTACACTGATCATCGGAAATTAAAAAAATTCTAATGTAAGTACAAAAGTCAGGTTTAGGAATTGGAGCAATAGGAAAACAAGAATTAACACGACATATTATAAAAAGAAAAGGTAACGATTATTGCAAAATTGTTTATTAATCAATGACTGATATTTTTAATCTTATTTGAAGAGATTTTTGTGACTAGAAAAAATATTAGACAAAATTAATGGACGTTTCCTAGAGTACGGTGCGGTGCAAAAGAAGAAAAATGAAGGCATGTTCAGTTAGGTGAAGGTTTAATATGTATAAAGTTCAAAGCAGAAAGTAGAATGTAGAACATAACTAAAATGTCAAGGAAAGGGATGCTATTGTTGATAGGTTTTTTAACAAGTAAAGTTAATATTGAATGGTAAATGCTTTTAGATAAGTTTACAATGTCAGAAATGTTACTACTGATTACTAAAATACAATCATAAATATGATAACGAAATACTGGTAATTGTCAATCTTTTCCAATATGATATTTGCACACAAGAAGATAACATTTTTGGCCAGACATATTTTTTAAATCTAAAACATACAAACTGTAAAAGCTGACAGAGTTCACAGAATAATGCAAATTTATTAAAATATCAAATATCAATATACCTTAAGTATAATAAGGAGTATAGGTGGAATATTAAATTCACAATTTTTGTTAAAGAAAAATGTTAGTATATAATATAATAATAAACATAACGAGGGTAAGGTTTAAACTCTTATTTAGGTATACAGTTTGATAAAAAAAGTGTAAATTAGTATATGTGAAAATGTGATAAACTTGTGTTATTACTGATAAGTGAACTCATGATCTATTACATTATTTAATATTAGATATTCAGGTTTATTATAATTAATCATTTTAGAAAACATATAAAAAAACAGATGAACAAATAAAGACCCATACATAAAAACCAAATGATGAGTAGGTACACATAGTAAGAATTATAAAAAGATGAAGAATCAAAAGATGTAACTTAAGTATTCTTTTTAGCAATATGTGGTTTAAAGTATTCAGATTATGCGTATAATATAGATAAAATAGGAAAACTAGGTTTAAAAAAATTAATTTATTTAAATTATTTTGTAAGAAAATTTTTGTAAATTTTTATATGTATGTATTATATAAATGGCGTTATGTAAATCGCAAAAAAGATATTCAAGAATAAGAAAATCATATTCATAATCACAAACTCTTTCTTTAGTAGTGCATATATATAAAGACATTTTTATTACAATTTGGAAATGCACAGAAAATATAACAATATTAATGTTCGATTATTGTGTTTTGCAGTGATAATGTGTGTCGGGCTAACAATGGCAAAGACTAACAGCGAGTGTTTTTTATATAACAAAGTAAGCATTCTGAATATACAACATTCTCACTACAACATTTAAGCACAATATTTTTTGTCTGTCAATATTTTGCATTTCAAATTAGATAAATTGATGTGACAACACCAAATATTTATTTTATAATGTTCAATAGGTCAGTTCACAATCTCGTTTTAGTTCAGTTCGTTTAGTTTCAGTTCAGTTCAGTTGGTTTCAGTTTAGTTCAGTTAGTTTTAGTTGAGTTG
>JAYRBW010062303.1:0-10014 GCA_036023295.1 Invenusta paracnida
AGTATGATGTGACAGCAAGCAATATACAGATATATGTAAATTATTATCTACTGTAATAATTGAAGGATAAAACAAACAGAGTATTTTTATAGCACTAAAACTTAATATAAACACAAAACTGGCCGCGGCCAATTAGAGTGACTCCCTTTACACAACTCTCGTTACATGGTGTAACTTTAACTTAAGAAGAAATAACTTGAAACAAATACAATATTCTTGAGTCTAAAAATAGTAACCAGGTTAAATCTAGAAGAACTAAATAGTAACTATTAATTAAAAGTACATACACACAGTCTCTGAATAAAGTACCTACACGACATCACATGCTGGGATTTACACCAAAATTGCAGTCTTTAGCAAGACATAGTCTATGTGTAACGGTAAGTATATTTATCTTTAAGAGCGATAAATATTGCATACTTATCATTGCCATTTTATTTCTTGATAATCAGTTTGTCTATCTATCACAATCGAAAGTTTTGTCAAAAATTAGGGTGGCTAACAATTTCAATTAGAATCAAATTAAATGCACATTGATATTCATAATTTCTATTATTCTATTTGTGTATTTTTTTCTTGAATATCCTTTAATTTTAGATGATATACTTCAATTTTTTATAATCATGATATCAATTTTCGATTTTAATCCCTAGGCTAGTGACCTAGGGATTACTACAACCAATATTAGAGTATACTTCTTAGGTAATCCTGTATATTTTGATGTCTCAAATTATTTCTATTCAAATTTTTACCTTTGGTAAAATCTTTTTTTAAATAAACAAGTAGAAAATTTAAAAAGAAAATGTTGAATTTAAATGTGAAATTAAATGCTAGGCAAAATTATAAAGGATATTATTATTGTTTGGTAACAGCAAATAAAAACTTCGATGTAATTGTAAGGCATGGCCTCCACCATGCATATAGGGGAGCATATCATTTCTTGATCTCCATTCAAATTCCATCAGATAGAAATTGAATAAAGGTGGGCTGTTCCCATTCATCCCATTAACCTTCTTTTTGGCATGGGCCCAGAACCCTTCTATCTCCTTGATATAAACCCCAGTAATAAGATCCACAAAATTCTCTTATTTGCTTATTTATAGGTATAATACTTATTTTTTTCAAAAATTTACACAAGTCTATTAAACTAATTTTGAATAAGTAATGATTAATAATAATACTTAATTAATTATTGAATTAATGTTTAGACTATTAAAAAAACTTTAATTAATATATTTATTTGTATAATTATTTCTAAATTTATTGATTTATGATTTACTTAGTATAAGATTTTACTAAAATTGAAAAAATAATAATTTGGGATGCTAAAATATGGGATTGCCTACTTCTTATACTTACATTATTTAAGTATACTCTTACTCTTGTCTTTGTAATGTATGTTGGTGTTAGCTTTAATCACCCTGCTAAGAGAGGGCTTAAAACAAGTGGGCAATACCATATTTTAGCATCCCAAATTATTATTTTTCAAATTATTTTGGTAAAATCTTATGCTAAAATAAGTTTAGAAGTAGTTATAAATATATTGATTCAAGTTTTTTTCAAATAGTCCAAACATTAATTCAATAATTATTATTAATCATTACTCAAAATTAGTTTTTAATTAATTTGTGCTAACTTTTGATGAAAATAAGTAGTGTACCTATAAGTAAATATGAAAATTTTGTGGATCCTATTACTGGGGTTCATACCAAAGGGATAGAAGGGTTCTGGGCTCACATCAAGAAGAATGTTAATAGGCTGAACAGAACCAGCCCTGCTCTATTCAATTCCAATCTGAGGGAATTTGAGTGGAGATAGATAAATGATATGCTCCACCATGATGGAGGCCATGCTTTCCAGAATTTTTTGTTTGCCATTGACAAACAATATTCTTTAATATTTTGCTTAGCCCTTTTATTTCACATTTAAATACAACATTTTATTTTGAATGTTTATATTTGAATTTATTATTTGTTTATTTAGCAAAAGATTTTACCAAAATTTGAATAGAAATAATATGGGATTGCCAATAATTGCCACTGGTAATGTAAACTTTTGTTGAATTATATAATATTAAATAAACTTTATATAATGAATACTATTTCAAATAATGTTATATATAATTATTTGTTTTTAAAATAATATTTATTAATTAATATTTTAGATGACAGTGATATCACAGATATAACATGGATAATGATTCTTTTTAAGTAATTCTTTGTATCAGTAAAAGTAGAGCAGTAGTAAATATAATATATACCAAATATTATTACAGTATAAAAAGTTACCAAAAGTTTATAGCCATAAACATGGTCATCATACTCATAGACTGTCTATATTAAATTATATGAAAATTATTATTATTCTGAAATATTTTGTTTTAATTTGTAAATATAGTGTATTATAGTTTTATTATTGCTTTAATTTATTAGATAGCCATTACTAAACTTACTTTTTAAATAATAAAAATAGTTCAAATAGACAAGACTGCATACAAACAAAAACTAATATTTGACACTAAAATTTTTACAGATCAATTAACTTTTGATAAGTGAAAATGGTCATTGATGATTTTAAGAAAGATTCATTAAGAGTATAAAAAGAGCACATATTTTCTTTGTGAATGAGACTCCAATAAAAATTCATTCTGAACCAAACAAACAGAATACTGGAATTTAAACAAATAACCCAACTTTAATTTAACAAGTTCCCATTCTAAAATTCTTCTTTAAAGTTATAATTGCTGAGGGAATATAAAGATATTCAAAGAAAGAGTTGATTATTATTGCCTAAGGAAAAACAGTGGATGATAAATACTATATTGCCATCCTATATTGCAAATATGGAATCTAATAAAAGCTTCTATATTCTGAAAGGGCTATTTTGATGCAAGACTAAGCTCAGTGTCATACATCTAAAGAGTCAATGATATTTCTATATAAGACTGACATCCAGGAGTAGAAAGACTGGCCTAGAAAATCTCAAGATCTTAATATAAAAATACATGTCTGATCAGTCCTTTGGGACTTTTCTTTCAAAGAACCACAATCTAAAAACTGACAACAGCTTATAGACAGATATGCAAACATAAATGGGATGCAATTTTTTATAAATACCTCTATATAGTCTTGCTGAGAGCTTCCAAACATGCATCCAACAATATCTGAACAATAATAGAGGAAGCACTAAATACTAATATTTTACTCATAGACCCAAGGTCACAATAGAAGATTTCACTCAATTGGACCAAGAAGGTTTGACCCTATAAAATATTGTAATTCAGCTAGACCATTGAAAAAACGTGTCAGCTGTACTCCACCTGGGGGTACCAACCAGGAGTTCCCAGGGAAAACCCACAGGGTTTGTATTTATCTCATGTACTACTTGGACAAAACTTTGTCAAAATATAGTAGTGTGACAATATATTATAACAAAATAACAACTGACCTAATTTCATGTGGAGAAGGCATGTTCAGACCACCCACAAAGTCTCTTCCTATGAGTTTAAATTTACATCACAGCATATATAAACCAAACTTTGTTATATAAGACTACTATAAAAGCCTGTTATAAAAATATAAAACACCTAATTTCAGGGGGGTTAAGTATGGTCAGATTAATGCCCATAATGAACTATCTGGAAAATTAACCCATCATCATGATCAGTCATTGTCAACAAAGGAAGCCTTACCATGGAGTCCACATTCTATCCATATATTAAGTGGCACATCAAATTGTGGATAGCATACTAAAGCAATCACTAGACAATCTGTGTCACATATACAGATAACAACATTGATTGGAGTTGTTACATTTACAAGATAGTAGAACATCCAACTGCTTGCTTCTCTATAATCTTCACTACTCTGGCATTAACCACCTTAAAACTATAGCACATATTACCAGAATTAGCAATGAGGATTTTCTGCTGGTAAATGCCTGCTAAATCATTGTTTTTCCAGCTGATTAGAAGAATAGCAATTAATGACTTTTTCAAACTGACACTTTTAAGGGCTGATTTTCAGTAACCTGGCCGTTTTTGTGCTGGATCAGTGATGTTATATGGAACAAAAGATAATGCTCTTGAATCCCTAACAGTCTTTGATTGATGGAGACAGCCATTTGTCTGTGACAAAGTGTATGGTATCACCATTTACTGACATAATGCATTTCAGGAGAAAGCAGGCTACTGTAGGTCCCAAAACTGGGTAGAAGAGTCGAGCACATCTGCAAATGTAGAAAAAATGATGCATCAATGATGGTTGTATTTACTGATGTAGGTGAAGATATTGTAACTTGTTCTCAAGATGTTTCATGAGTGCAACTTTTGATGTTTTCTGCATTATATCATTTACATGGCTCAGTGATAATGGTACTGGTATCAATGTGTATTTCAATTCTTCTGCCATATCAAATTTCTGTTTAGTGAGTAGTACAAAATACTTCCAAAGAGATCACAAATCATGCCACCACTTTACCTTCAGCCCCTTTAACTTTTCTTTTTCCTGTTTCAGATGCAAATGTATACACTGCCTGTCTTGTTATGCATATCTCAAACCAACTTGGATCTTAAGCACACTGACTCACTGATAGATTTCTTTCTGCTTGCTTCAACAATTTTGCTAGCAGTAAGATAGAAAATATTTATCTATTTTTTCTGGTGCTGCTTTACCAGTCATGATGTTGTAGAGGTGTTTATGATCCAGTTCCTCACTGAAAGAATTCATAGCATTGACAGGGTTCTCTGGAGAGCAACATTGTCATGGGAAATTCTGTGTTCTTGAGGCTTGTTGTTACATCTTCTTTCTTGCTCATGTTCAAGTCTTCAAACACATGGTAAATGACACTTGATCAAAGGAAGTGTAACTTAGACCATCTCTGTTTTGCAGATATTGAGTTGGTTATAGGAATTCCAGTTTATATAATGATGTTTATATAATATAGTTATCACACCTTTATCACAGAAATGCTATAGTCTAAACATTGTTTATAATGTACCCTATATACACTTTACAAATTACTGAATATTTAGTTATTCAGTATAGATAATTATTACTTATAGTATAGATACTAGATATATATGTACTTAAAGCCATAGATTTAGTTAGCCTAAATCAAAGATAATATATGATAAACATTGATTTATTTCCATAGATGTGTATATATGAAATGGGGTTAATCTTTCAGGTGGAGCTTTGTGGGTATTAATTTGGGCATACCTAACCCCCATGAAATTAGGTTAGTTTTATAATTTTTATAACATAGTAGTCTAATATAACAAAGTTTGGTTCATGTATGTTTGGTAAATTTAACCACATAGAGGGACAATTCAGGCAGTGTTAGCAGTAAATAATGTAGTATTTGAATAAAAATAATATTCAAAATAAATAATTTATTAAAATACAGATTAAAAAATGTCTCAGAGAAAGAATGAGCTTGTCCCATCTTTAGTACATTAATGATATTATTTAATGAAAATAAATATTACAATAAATAGTTATATATAATATAATACAGTTTCAGTTTTATTTTAAAACTGTTTTAAATATTGGATAACTCTCTATTTTTCTAGAACAATGAAACTTTTAATTTGTATTACTGGCATAAAACTTTAAATAGTATTCATTCACAAATTTTATTTTAAAGTATTTTTCTTACCAAATTATAGAGACAAATAGAAATGGGATTTTCGTGAACTGGTTTATTTTTTTTATTTCAAAATTATGTATTTAATCTTTTGTTTCAAAATCTGTATATTTTATAATATAAGTTAAACATTTTAAATGACCACCTTAATTGTAAAATTTAGTTGCATTGTATTTTTGTATATTGTTCAATGTGTAAGACATATTGCAGTGTTATACATGATAGAACTGGGTAATAAAATAATTTTTTATTTGATTTCTCATGGATTTCACTTTTGTTGTGTATGAAATCACTATATCTGTGTTTGCTAATATATTATTGTCTAACTATTTTTTTAACATCGTGCTTATTTTCTCAATTTCCAATATCCATTTTACTTTATAAATAGTATAAAGAAAAAATACACAATAAATTGAATTAAATGTTACAAAAAATTTGCCAATATAAATAATTCAATTTCAATATATGGTGTTCAACATTTTTATCTACATATATATCTAAACTTTTGAGAGTTTTTGGAAAAATTATAATATGATGTGGAATTTCTATAATATGAAAACGTTGATTATGGTGCCTTGTCAACGAATTAGTAGTCAGCTTTTATAAAGGTTTATAATGTGGCATGATTTTAATAGTTGTGCAATTATACACAATAACTTAGCTAATGTGTTTACCATATAATATAGAGTACAATATTTCCATGTTACATTAAGCAATATTATATAAAAATAAAATGTGTACATGTCATTGCTTCTATATAATACACTTAGTAGATCTTATTTCATGCTATTATTGTACCTTTCACATAATTCATAATAATAATAATATAATATATACACATAAAATAATACCATATATAAAATGCTTTATACAAGTATAATAAAGATGTATAAAACTTTGTCTCTATTTTGATATTTTAAGTGTGATAAATTTAGTCATTAACAAGAGTTCAACTTATTCTATAAAATTATTTTTACTTATTATATTGTGTGTCTTTATGGTTTATATGTATTGTATATTTTTAGTATGTATAAAGCCAGTTGGAAATAGTATGTATTTGCATAAACTCTACATAAATTATCTTATATTATAGACATGTAGATAAAATTAAATATATATATCAAGATCAATGTTCTTATATTAATAGCTATAACCCTCCGTCAGATTTGTTAATTTGATATTTTAAAGAATATGAAATAATTTGTTTGCTGGAAAATAAATGATATACATACAAATTTTCGAAATTTCAAACAAGGAATGCAATAAAATCATTGTACATTTACTATGTTAATATTATAGCAGTATCAACTTTTTTTGTTGTACTATGAAATGCAGACGTCTATAATGCTATTATTTATACTAAAACACATTATTCATCCATTGTAAATATCGATAAAGGGAAGTAAATACTTATATAGTTAATATTAACAATAATATTTTAATAGTTATTCCTTATTATAATGAAAAATAAATAGCCGTCAAATTTGAATTTTGAATTTTCATGCAATATAATATACCAGCTTTGTAAGTGAGAACAAGACTTCATAAACCAAACAATGAAACGAATTGGCTAGTGTATGTATCTACGGCGTCCACATCAATGACCAATAAAATCTGAGATTTATCTTTTTTAAAAGTATAACCCTTTTTCGAAGAACGAATATCGCTCTTTGGACTAAAATTTGGCTGAAGTCTAGCTGATATTTTGATAAAAAATTTGGGTACATGTCGGTAATTATTCTATGTGTATGATATTGAATTTCGAATGGAGACAAAGTCTGATGAAAGTAACCTTCATCAGCAAGAAAATATTTGAAAACTTTGATTTTATTGGACAATTATATTGTATTTGGTGTTATCTTATGCACTCTGCAAATGAAATTATTCACTCAAATGATCAAATTCTTCTTGAATAATAAATAAAAATTAGTGTTTGATATTTTCATTTGTATAAGTGTCAATTTTTATAAAGTTTGCTTTAAATCTCCATATCACCAACCAAAATTAGTACAGCTACCATAATTATTTTTTTGGTAAGCAAGAATACTGTATTTATGAATCCATAATAACAATAACATTTTCCATTTATGGATAGACAGCTATAATAAAAAATATAGGTATAAAGAGACGTTAAAACAAATTAAATTCGAGAGAAGATAGTTTTTCAAGTGAAAAAAATTAAAATCAAGGAGTGTTAAGTTTTCAAACCTAAACCAATTATATTATCTTATACTCACATATGAGTATGAGATTTTTCAAAGCCAATTGCCAAAGTTATTGATCAAAACTTTAATTTTATTCTGTATCACGTATGATAAAAATCACTTATGTACAAAAAAATACAGGACAGCATAAACGTTTTTAACTATAAATGGTAAACAAGGACCGGTATTTTAAATTAAAAATATACATACATGGGAAAATTGATAACTTTTTAAACTATACTTCAAAAGCCAACTTTAATCAATATTTCCTACTGTTAATTTAACAATTTTCGTAACTTAAAAGATAAAAGCTACTTTCAGTTAACTCGTTTCTAGTAATGGAATTTAATTGGGGAATATATAGCACATGCTTTTTCTTTCTTGAATTTATTTTTCTAATAGGAAGTTAATTTTGAAGTTACCAAGCCAGTTATAAACGTGATTAACATTTTAGTAACTTCTTTATTTTTATTTTTTAAATTGAATATATATTTTAGTTATCAAACTGGTTAGTTTTACTGATCTGTTGTCGTTAATCCACTACAGCAATGTAATATAATTTTTGTAAATGTATATAATTTATTTTTCTAATATATACCAGGCTTGTATATACTTTTTAAACTGCATATATTGTATATTTAACTTATTGTATAGTAAATTAACCCGTAAAATTTCATAAGCCTAGGCCATATATAAAGGCGCTAAATCAGAGTATAAGCAATTTTATCATCGTTATTTAATAACAATTGATTATGATTAAATTTGTAATAAAATCAACAGAATGAAGGATAGATACAGTATAATTGTAATTTTTGGAAAATAATTCGTAATAGAAAATTTTCTGATTTATAATTTTATAATTTTTATAATTTCCTTATATAATAATTATAATATGTGTTATATCAACACATATTTTATAAACAACTTATATAAAACAATATAAAATAGACTGTTTGTGTTTTATGTTGTATACCGCTATTGCAGAAATTCAAGTTATTATAAATTCATAGAAATTCTCATGTCATTAAAGAAACGAGAAATGGACTTCATACATAATTTTTGATGAAATCTGTTTGATATTAATCTATAATTATGCTACGTATTGGTGAATAACCGTACATGTAGAATTTTTTTATATTAATTAGTTTGGATATTCTGAAAAATGATAATATATTGTTTTATTTTTTATAGTTACAAGCGAATAATATCTTTCTCTATTAATAAATGAATGAATAAAATATTGTTTACAGCAAAATTTTCAAGTATTAAATCACTTATATTGCTGACATTTATTTTAACTTAAAAATCACAACTTTCAAAAACTATTCTGGCATGTTATTTTTACTTTGTCTATTTATATTTTAAAATTAATTTGCATTCTTATATTTGCTCCTCATTCTTCCATAATATTTAGAAATCGAGACTTTGATTTTTATCTGTTATGTTTGAAGACTACAACTTTCAGATTCTAATTTTTTATAAAAGGAAGTTTCTATATGTTTTGTGTTTTATGGGTTTAATGTAATATATATGCTTTAGAATAACATTAAAATACTTTTTATTTTAATTAAAGATACAAATGAATGGAAGGAGGTCAGTAATAAGTACATCTAGATCTGTTGATTTATCTAATAAACCAAATCAAAAACGCTGCACGACAAAACGACCTGATTGGGATGTAAGCAATTCCACTTTGTTATTTACACGCATGTATAATATATATATATACATATATCTATTTTTGTACATCTTTTGTACTATTTACTTCTTTATATTTATATTTATTTATAGAGTACAATATCCGACGTGTCAGCATATCGATCTACACTGGAAGACATGGTTTGTTTGATTATGTTTTAGTTCACCGTATTTCTTAGACTCACTAAACATTTTTGTAATGCTGCGTTTATACGAGGGCGAGTTTTATTCAAGGGCTGTGTTTATTTAGTTGTATTTAATTTTAATGCGGCGTTTGTTTAATTAGTATGTAAAAACAACACAGAGGTAATGCAAATCAGTTTATTTTTAATATTCAAAGGACAAACCGTGAGCGTGTAAAGCTATATCGGTGAACGGATGTTTCTACTTCAGGGTTCCCGCGGTCCTTGAAAATCCTTGAATATCCTTGAATTTCATTTTTCAAATTCAAGGACATAAAAATCCT
>JAYRBW010062305.1:0-10012 GCA_036023295.1 Invenusta paracnida
TAAATGTTTGATCCACACTATAATGACCAAAGAATATAGGATTGTAAAGAAGGCTCACTCTTTTGATTCAAGCGGAAAATGCACCATTTTGAAACTGCACCAAGCATATCAAAATGTGCGTCAGAATGTCAGCAACAATAATATGTAATTTATAGAAGTATAGCTCGAATAATAAAAATGTTTTTTCATAGCGAAAAATAACTATAGTTTTGCATACTTTTATTGTAGCTGATATTTTGACGCATATTTCTATATTTTTACTTTCCATATCACTACTTTATATCATGTACATTTGCCAGTATGAAATTCGATCTTTTATACTGTTTTAGAACGTAAATTACCATCGCATTCATTGGTGGAAATATAGAATGGCGAACTTTGAATATTAAAACAAACATATTTACGCCTTTTGACCGAGTGAACTCTCTTGGTATTATTACTCTATGAGGGCAACGGTCCATCTCATTACCGTAGACGATTTAAATTATAAAATAAAGCTGTTGTGTTGTACAACGCTGCACATAGCATTCTTATTTATGTCAACTCAATGCAGGAGTATCGATTGCTTCGAATACGTCGACTTAACAGGGCCTACATAACTTGGTGCAGGCAAGATACAAGGAGAGTTTTATAATCAAGAATACTATCTGATCCAAGCTGATCTTATCGAAACATTATCGAGACTTTAACTGTCATATTTTCTGACAATTTAAGCAGTGAAATTCTTTTTTCATTAGCTACCCGAATAACCGAGCTATCGCGAATTTTGGGAGACCTTTCCTGTCTGTCAGATGCTAATAGAGTCCTTTTTGCCCCCGCAGTAAACATGCCAGCTGTTGAGCCATCGTTTTAAGCAAATCGACCCTCTGTTAGATATTAACCCATTTATTTTTCTAGTACATGGAAACTAACCTCCAAAAGATAAATTCGCGGATCTACAAATTCGATTAAACACCTATTTTGGCTCACAGAAATAATTTATATATTTATACTTTTTACATCGCCGAGAATGTATATCTATAATTCTATTAATTACATGAATATATCTGATATATACATAGTTGAATTTGTAAATTGATGCGGCTTTTAAAAACTGTTTATATATATTTGTTAAAGATTAATATATTATAGTGTTCTAAAGATAATTTAAACTTATTGAGAGATATTTACATAAAACAAAGTTATATGTAAGCTATTTGACAAAACACAGTTGCACATTTATGTAATTATAAATTTCAATAAAACACCCGTATCTTTTTAGTTACGTAATCAATTTTTAATCAATTTAGGAGTTTTTATAAAAAATCGATAACACTGAAGCGGTTTTTTCGTTTTCATCTTAATTTAAGATACAATTGACAGTCTTGATTTATTTCGTCAATTTGATTAGATATAAAAACATTCTCTGTTATATAAGAATTATATATTCAAACAGATTGATCGATTTAATAGCTAAATACATTGAATAAAATTGATTGTAAAAGCGATGTAGGTTCAACTATTTATCATGTACGGTTAATTATTTCAATCAATATGCCTTTTTCATGTTCCGATTATTCTCAGTGGTTTATAATAAAATTATTTTAGCTAATTTATGATATAATTCTCAGAACGAGCAGAGATGACTGTCTATGATAAACCGCTAACCGGTCACTTTTAACGGTTATAATAATTAGCCTATCTTGGCATAATCATAAACATGACAATTCATCGGTTATGATAATTTTTTCATAAATTATTCATTGAAATAACCCACCGCAGTTATCGTAACCTTTAGACAGTAGTAAAATAAGCAGCCAGGTAGTTTTAACGACGAGATTGGTCATTATCATCACAAATAGCTCCTATCTTATTACATTCAAATGTCAAATAACACCTAGCCGTTATTTAAGCCCTAAATCGTCAGGTGATTTCACAGTTTCGTTTGTATTCTTGTGGCTGCCAGCATGCTAGTTGCTACAGGCGCAATTCCTTTAAAGGGACCCCACTTACAAAGATGTAGAGTGGAAGCTGCAGAAGCAGAAGAAGGCAATTACCGCGCTTATCAGAAGATCAGATATATATTAATTAACTTCTGAGTTTCACGACACAAGGTCACCTCAACACCCAAGAGCTCAGTTTCGCTCTAGTCTAAACAGGGTCAATACTTTTTATATTATTTAACCGGAGGAGGTTACTATGGTTTGCAGTTTCAACAGGCCAATTACCTCGATTGGAACAGATATTCGCAGTATCCCTCGCAACAACCCTTAAATTTGTTGATTCACAGGATTGTCTCTATATGTTAACTGTGCTATAGTAAATAATATGTGGTCACCGATTTAATCTAACTAATTTGAATTAAAATGAAAGAAAGCACCCACAATATTATATTTACGTCTGCAATTGTTATAAATATATAAATCTAAACATTTCATTTGATATAGTGTAGCACCTAATTTATAAATTTCCACAATAAATGTATTAAAGGCACGTAAATGCAAATTGCATGACATAAAATGAGAAATATTTACTCCATTAACATTTAAGTAAATAATTTGAGTTATTTTGTATAAAATTTATATTCAGACCGGTCGTATTTTTATGTTACCAAATAAAATTCTACACGTAATATTGGTCTTTGGCTTTAGTTTTCTATAATACGAGCACCTATAAATTTATAATTAATCAACGTGTGCAATCAATAAATACTAACTAATAACAACTAATAAAACGAAATTTTCCAATCCCAATCCACAACTGTATTAATGACATTATAAATATCTTTTACGCTAATATGGTATCAATGCATTCTTTATTTCCACACATATTTTCTAAATTATTATATTATACACGCGTATGCGAAATAAAATAATAATTACCAAAAAGTAATAATAATAAATTATACAAGGTCTCAATTACTATAAACATGGACAATTAGATTTCATATTTTATTTTTAAATTGACAAATTTCTAATAACCAACATAACCGATTAAATTTCATATTTTCGGATCTGTGATTATAATCAGATTTGACTATTTAAGTCGTCTCGATTATTATAATTTGCAAAACATGAGCAACCAAGCATAAGGAGAAACAGGAAAAGGCCTTTACTATATATTTCGACAAAGCCATAATTTAAATAATACAATCCTTCACAATTTAATTTCCATAAAATAGAACACTTCATAAAACAATTTTAGGTTTAAAATATGTAATATATTGTAATTGGCAGATGTTATAATGTAGATACGATACTTTAAAATACCTAATTGGATAATAATCAGAAATCTTGTAAATTAGGTATTTACAATTTATATTTTATAATTAAGTACTATAAAATACGTAATAAATGTATAATATCCATTTTATTGAAAAAGAATGAATTTTTGTTATTAAAATTTCCAATGTGAAATCAAAAAGTTGAAACTCTATGAATCATTATTGATCTGTGCACACATCCATGATTATTTGTTAAATTGCATTTGAGCAGTTATTGATGGAACATTAATCAATAATAATCTATAATTCTGAACATTACATAGTATATATTTCGTAATCACTACAACGTCAACTTTAGAAAACAAACGTCATCAATGAAAGATTCAATGACATTTCATTCATAATTCGTGTTATTTAACTGCTCTTCGGGCTTGAATTAATTATTCAAAGACATGTAGGTACTTCATTGTCTGACATCTAATAGGCTTTAACACAAATTAATCACCGCCATCAAAGCCCCAAATTGACTCTGCAAAGACGAGATGAAGGATAGAAGCAATAAAATACACATTTTATGAATTACTAGTTGCAGGATTTCTAAAATAAATAGGGTAAATATATATAATTCATTGAATCAAAATATAAGTTGCCCACAGTTGTAGTATTTTTTTGGTCTTATATATAAATTATATATGTTCTAATTTGATGATATCCTGAGATATCAATGTTTCTAGACCTTATATGGAGTGACTTCAAATAAATTATGAGATAAAAACATCACCGACTTTATATTGTTTTACATATTATATTTATTTCGCTTTAGGAAAACCATTTTTGAGATGTAAAATTGACATTTTTATAAAAACAAATGGATTTATTAACAGGGAAAAAATAAGTATACAAATATAAATGGGAGGATAAAACTTTGATGTGAAACATGCTAATTAGTTGTCCATAATTCCGGAATAAGAAATATACATCACTTGAGTATGTGATACAATTAGGTGGCTATCTGGGTCGGATAATCTGTGAGAATCACAAAACCAAACAATACATGGAAGGTGAATGAGAATGAATTAATCAATAATAATATGAGTCAAACGAACAGAAATCAATAAGTAAAATGGTAAGAAAACAAGTGATATTATTAAAGAAATCAATATATGTAGATAAGCGTATCTGTGTGAATTTGGTTGTGTTGTATATTTATATGCAAAAGTTTACGATCTTTACGGACAGCCATACCAGTTGCTAAGAGCGGAACTTCCCATAGCAACACAAGGCGGTGGTGGCGGCGGACTTATTCTGGGCAGAGCGCAGTGATAGTTGGGCGGAGGTGTCACACCCATCCAGCCTTGGGCCTCATCGAGGGGAGACGAACTGGGTCGTGGAGGTCGGTAGCTAGGAGAGTAACTAGGCGTTGGAATGGGTGGCGGCGTGTAGTAGGGGTTGTAGAGGCTCCCCCAGGGGTTGTAGGGGTACCAGCTGCTTGAGTGTGCCGGCTGGGGCGCCCAGGGGAGGTGGTTCTCAGGCCGTACAGAGAGGCCGGTGGGGGGAGGATGGTAGAAGCTGGGTTGGTAGGCGGTGGAAGACAACGGTCGAGAGGGGATTGGAGGAGGTGGTGGCAGGGAGGATGGTGTTGATGCTTGCTGACCGTAGACGTTGAGGTCTGGAAACGAAGAGATATCGAGGAACGTTTAATACTATATTTAGAATCCTTTCAATTGAAATTATAGTTCTGAATATAAATGATTAGTTCCACATAAAATTGTAGCCCTGTATAATAGTTTAAAATATACATTTAACTATGTAAATGTGAGTATAATTATGCAAATAAATAATTGTCAGCACTTTTAGGTTCAAAGTTTTATTTATCATTCAACATCTTCTTCTTATCATATAATTAATTCAAAATAGATTTCTTGGCATGCTTGAATTGATTCAATTAGAAAGTTCGGAAGACGATGATTTATATACATTATTAAAATCGGTTGATATTGAACACAGCTTAATAAATCTGAAAATATTGTTCAATTGAATATATTTTATGATACCAAATATTTAGGACAAGATAGTGAAGTTCGTAAGAAGTAAATATATATTTCAACTAGTTTCGTCCTTATAAAACTGACATTATCAGGAAAGATAAAAATTAGTGTACATTAATACATTAAATAATGCTTAAATGTAGTTCCAATAATGAGCGCAACTTACATACAAAATGGGAATACAGATCAAATATAAAAACTGAGTACAAAAAGATTAACAGTTGAAATACATGTGTCTTTATTATAAACTGTGTTATCTTGGTCTTTATATAGTATAATAAATAAACTTGTGATTTGAAAATTAAAACATAGCAAAATAACATATTAATGGGAAGCTATCTAATTACTTGTCTGGTCAAATATAGCAATACATTTGGAATAATTTGATGCTAGTTTGTTCAGTAAAAAATCAAAACTTTACAATCCTAATTGTAACTTAGGCATAAACGACCCATATTTATATTATCTAAGCTGTATAAATCAATAAATAATAAAAGATAATGATAACCCGAGCTTTCACAGATCAGCTCTCTATTAATAGTTGAAGGACTAAATTAATCCTTGAATCACGTCAACTTACTCGAGCAGTGCGACGGTCGCATTTCTTCAGTATCCGAAGCGTATCGATTGTTCTGTTTTCGTGCGTACGTTCGCCTATTCTGGAACCAAGTCTGCAAGCAAATAATTACAAATTAGTCAAACAAATTTAAGGAAAATCAAATAGGTCGCTTATATACGCTAATTTAAAAAATCAGCTTTTAAAATATAATACTACTTACAATACTAAAAATTAGTATCATTTTTAAATAACAAATAATTCAAACAATCTATATAATATCAAATATATATAATGAAAAGAAACACAATGACAGCTTGGAAGCGACAATATAGTCATAATTATAAGGTGCTTTATTGATAATTTTATTCATGAAACACCAACTCACCCTAATAACTTTGGGCTTGAAGTTGAGTCTGGCAGCCAGGGCCTCAATATGCGCCGTGCTCGGCAGGGTGTCATGGAGGAAAGCAGTCTCCAAGAGCGCCTTCTGTTGGGGAGTGAAGGCAGTACGAGCTCGCTTCCTCGATGGTGAAGAAGGGGACTTCATATCCAACTCGGGAGACGACTCGTAAATTGAATTCATTTCCTGAAAAAGCGAATAGAATGAAAGGAGTGTCATGCTTTGATTAGTTTGAAGAGGAATTCTAAGCGCACAGTGGTACTTTTAATATTATCGATTCAAATATGTTTATCATGCCTTGCTATAAAGCGCTAATATGGATATTGATTATTATATCAAAGTAATGTTATCGATTTATATCGCATTTTGAATAGTGTTCTTCAATTTCACGGAATGATTTAAGCATGTTTCCTGTTATAGGTAGTCGTATCAAAGCGTCCATATTATAAGTTCCAATGTGACTCAACTTATTCGTAAAACGTTAAACTAAGTTGGTTGTTCTGGCGACTAATGATCCCTACATTTTTATATTTGCGTAATTAATAAGAATAATTAGTTGTGTAGTTCTGCAGTAGCTATAAAAATTATGCCAAATAATCTATAAATCTAACGCGTTCCTGTTTTGTCCTGACTCCATTTAAAATCACGTTAAAAATACTAATTTGAGGAATTTATGTGCAAATATATATTACTGTCTTCATTAAATGTCACTTATTGACCTAACATTACTTAACAACTATTTTGCATAAAATATAATATATAATATACATTGTTCGGTTTTAAAATTATATTGGCAAAAATAATTCAAAAATTCAAAAATTACAAAATACAACTTACCATTCGTGAAATAATCGCACAGCGTAAAATTCCGCACGTCTGTATGGCACAGTGTTTAAAACTTTCTCTCTCAATGATACAGCAAGACTTCATGCAACTTATTACGTAACATTTCTCTAGGAATATCCTTCCTGCAATCTCATTGGTCAGTCCATTTCATTGCGCTTACTAGAGCTTTGTACACATATTGTAAGAATGGCCATGTAATCCTTAGGCGTGTCAGCTATAATATAATAAGGAGCTTGAGTCAATAATGGTTCGTTGTATTACGCAATATAGTTGAAAGGTAGCTCACAATTCATGTCAGAAGTCAGAACTCCTGAGGCCTCTATGTAATATAGTAGGCGAAGTACATTTATATATAATGTACAAACTGTAGAAGAATCAGTGTAAAATGAAATGTATAATTTTAAAAAGAAGAAATTTAAAGCTAATTTATTGGGATCATCAAAATGAGCTACCTATATTTTCTAATAATTGCTCATGAATCGCATTCTTCTTATAATCTCCATTAGTTACTTTGATCTTTAGAAATAGGCCATGCAAGCTATTAAGAATAATAATAAATTAAGGAATATTTTTTTTTATTCTAAGTGCAATTATGAAAATTTGAAACCAAAATTTATTGATGGTTTTTTGATCAAATGGAGACGGGCGACAGAACAAATGCATTTGTCGTCAGATCAAATGTAGTCGGCTGAAATTTGAATTTCAAAATCGAGTATTTCGTCAGACCAAATGCGTTTAGGGGAAATTAAATGCAGACGCCAGACACAACAATTTAATTTTAAACTAAGATTATTAACTGGCAGTCTGAGATTAATACATTATAATTTGTTATAAGACTGTACACATGATTCAAATTAAATTGCAAACTACATATTTTATATACACTCTATATTATAATAGGTAAAATAATAATCATTTTAATTTTAATTGCAAAGTAATTCAAGTGAACATATTATTCGGCACAATAGGTTCTTATCTTCAAAGCACCCATATAAATGCAAATAGGCAGAAATATAATTATATTTTACCCATTATTTTTAGAAGTTATTTTAACCATTATTTGCAGTGCCGTAGCGTGAATTTTGACTGAGGAGTGACTTTCATCGGACCCGCCTCCCTCCTTTTATCCAAGGGTATAATATAATTTAACACTCATGAAACATGTAGAAAAATTATTTATGTATATATTAAAACAGATTTCAGTATTATATGTAATTACACCTTAGAAATACAATATGAAGGTTGCTTTGTAATATACATATTCAATATCAAAATAAATTACGCTTAATCAAAGTTAACCATTTTGTATATTTATATTATGTATTATTTTCAAAATATTATGTATGTATATAATAAAAGTTATCGATGCCTACTATAGCCTTAAAATGTGAAAATAATACACTCTAAATGCATTAAACTCAGTTTATTTTTGCTCTATTATTTATTTTACGCATAATATGTTCATCATAGTTTACAATATGGATAATTGATTAGAGTATTATATGTATTCATAAACATTGATATAAAAAAGGCTATAATTTAAGATGCCACTACATTATACATAAATATCACCTCTCAGTTTACATTATAATCTCTAAACGCTCCATATAATGATTGTGTCTGCATTTGATGTGGCCTTATCAACATTTGATCTGGCGAAATTTCAGCCGTCTCCATATTTGATCTGACGTTGACGCATTTGTTCTGTCGCTCGTCGCTATTTGATCAGGAAAATCTATATTATTATCTTCAAAGTAATATGTATGACCATTCATTATTATAACTATTAATTTTACATTATAATTATGAAATATTTTAATGAAAATTCGTAAATATCGATCTACTGTGCAGATTTATAATGTGTAAAATGTTTTCAATATTGATTTTATACAATGCTGTAATTAAATATTTGTATTTAACGTCATTATAACATTCATATATATGCGAATGAAATATCATAATAGACTTACAGTACAAAATGAATTTCAAACCATACGATTCTCATATTCATTAGCAATTAAACAAAAGAAGATATATTTTTAAATATGTAGGCTTTTAATAAATACGTTCATATAAATATAAAATATGTAGATATATATATTTATAATATGATATTGTCAAACTCAAATATCATTTAGAATTGGATACATTTTCATGTAACAGATAAATAATGCATTTAGTATATATATAATACATACCTAGATACAATTTATTATTCATCACTATATTAGGTATAGAATATCACTGTCTAGTATTTAGTATTGAAAACAGGTAATAATAATATTGAAATTATGTCGAAAAACACAATGCGGCTACGCATAATAATATACTGAATGATACAACACTATTGTACTTCATTATTTGTTTAGTTAATGGGGTAATTTATTTGGGGGTAACCATTATATTATAGTCAGTGAATTTACTCAACACAACAGTAGACCAAAGTGTACTGTAATTGCCTGAGGTTTCAGTGTGTTTGTGTGACGTAATAATCCTATTGTGTTCAGACAAATAATGTAATTATTTCATGAAAACTGCTTTTACATATACAAGTGGAAGGGATTGTATATATAATATTATGTAGCTTTAATTACACGTAAATATTTGCCTTTAGCTCAGCAATCTTGCCTTTTATTTGAAATGTTTATTCTACGACTTTATAAATGCACTACATACACCTATACCATACCACAATAGAACTAGGACAACTGACCCATAATGGATTTATCCAGTGTTTTATTTAATTGTAGCTTTATAAACAAAACTCTTTAATTTATTGATAATACGTTTTAAAAATTTTCATATAAATATTTCTGAATATATATACGTATATTATAAATCTTAATATATGCAGTAATTAAAAACATCTATACAAACATTTCGTCGGTGTTCTCTAAAACCGACGTATCTCTAAAACTGACCTAAGTGAGATTAATACGTATCTCTAAAACTGACCT
>JAYRBW010062306.1:0-10012 GCA_036023295.1 Invenusta paracnida
TCATTCTTTATAATTATTAACAGTGCCATTCATTATAAAATATATTATTAGGTTATTTGTCTATTATTTATATTAAATATATATTATATGCCTAAATATATAGGCACACATAATTAGTAAAAAAATCTACCTGTCTGCACGGACAAGCAATCAACATTTTTACTTGCCCATTGGAAAATTTACCTGTCCACAGACAATTGGACAGCCATTATTTCAAGGATGGATTCAATAATTATTATTAATCATTTCTGAAAATTAGTTTAACTAATTTGTGCTAACTTTTGATGAAAATAATTTGTTTGGGTACCTATACGTAAATAAGAGAATTTTGTGAATCCCATTACTGGGTTTCATACCCAAGGGATAGAAGGGTTCTGGGCTCATGCCAAGAAGTTAGAGGATTAACAGAACCAGTTCAATTCCTATCTGAGATAATTTGAGTAGAAATGGAGAAAAAATATGCTCCTCCATGGTGCTTGGAGGCCATGATTTCCTGAATTTTTTGTTTGCCATTGCCGAACAATATCCTTTATCATTTTGCTTACCCCTTTCATTTCACATTTAAATACAACATTTTATTTTGAATGTTTATATTTCAATTTATTGTATATTTAGTGAAAGATTTTACCAAAATTTGAATAGAAATAATTTGGGATGCTAAAATATGGGATCGCCATTTCTCACATCACAAATGAACAATATGTACCAATAATATTTAAAGGTGAGGACAAATAAATACTAATAGCCTTTGACAATTGCTATTTGAACTCAAGGAAGATCTTATTCATTGATTCAACAATTTTATTACAACATTGGTTGATACAGGCCTCCCAATATTACCCTAAAAACCTAATCTTTTATTGCCAAAAAAGCTAAAATAGAAACCTAAATATCTAATAAAACCAAAATAAGCTAATTTTATAGAATAAAACACTTACAGTTTAGACAAAGCCAGAGGCCTTTCTTGGTTCTGATTCCGTTTCACTTTAATGCCATGATAGGATGATTAATGCTAGTATTATATTAAAATAAGGAACAGTGATTATAATTTAAAAATAAAATATGTTACAATTAATATATCAATAAGATTAATGCATCTAACCATAATAAATGCTATTAATTAATAATTTTTTTAAATAATAATTTTTATTAATATGTTCCTATTATTAATTTATTTAATGATATTAATTAAATAATTCATTTTTTAACAATTATGCCAGACTATATAGATTGCTAAACATCCTATGACACTGCAAGTAATATGAGGGCATATATGAGGACTGTTTAGTACCATCCTACTTTTAGTGATGTAAAGAACTGCTTAAAAACCAAAAGCAATTATTAGGCATAGCCCAAATGCTATGTGGTATTCTATATGATATTATAATCGTTACTATTATATAAAATAGTGAACTATAGCAATTCTTTATTATGAAATATTATCTTAAGAACAATAATTATATACTACAGTAATTAAAATAGTGTTTTAAGTTTTATTTCTTACTATAACATATAGAGATATATTTTAGTTGAACAATATTGTACAGTTTATATTATCAGTTACATTAATTAACATTTACAATAATAACCTTTGAATTACATCATAAAAATTGTTTATTTTTAAGTGGTTCTTTACATTGCACTAAAAGTAGAACAGTACTAAATTGAATATTATATGCCTTTTTATTTCATTTATTTCAATTTGGTGCTATAAATGTCTTTAAATTGTATTTGTATTATCAGGGCTAATTTTTATCCAGCAATTTCAAGATTTACATCTCATAATAGATCTATTTCTGTTAATTTGTTATGTGGTGCCTTAGTCACTATACCAAAGCATTGTTCTATTGGTTATTTTTCTAACTGGAAACAATATTGTTTTTGTAAAACCTGATCCAGATAAAAGTCTTAAAATTCACAAAAGAAAAATTTCTAAAATAAAATTACCTATATAAAGTAGTAAACAAAAAGCAGCTAAGAAGCTGTATAATGGATGCAGCTCTTAGTTGCAATTTATGTTTATAGTTAGTAATGTTAACAGCAAGCCTAAGCATTCATCAAACAATAAAACAATCATATTTATACCAATGTCACCAAAGACTGAACTTTTAAAGATATTGTTTCCCGACTCCCAAATTAAAAGAATTTACAAAATGGGTAAAACCAAATTAATATATATAATTTTATTTGTGGGATTTCACCAATTGTCAAAAGAAGACAAAACTAATGATCTTAAATGCCAATTATATATATTTACATTTGATGAGAATATAATATCCCATATTAAAAAGGAGTATAATGCATATGCCTAGTATATTGTTGATCCAAAGAAAATTGTCTAACTTGTATTTATTGTGTGTTATTATTTTTGAGACACTGTTAAAGTCTGAGTCAGCTGATCTTTATATAATCCTGACTTACTTGTACATATTAGAATAGATGGCCCAAATGTAAATACTAAATTTCTGGGTTTATTTGAGAAATAATTATCTAACAAGTACAAACAGAAATTATTGACAGTGGGACATGCACTTTACATCAAGTGCACAATGATTTTTGTGAAGGATTCAAGGCATTGGGTTTTCAAATTGATAGATTTGTAAATAATGTGTCATTTTCCATCAAATTATCTGCTGCTCATTGACATCAAACGATTATTGCGCGATAGAAACATTTACTGATCTAGCTCTACAATTTGGTGTACTTGTAACATCAAGGATTTTGGAATAATTACCTAATTTAAAGCAATATATTTAGGTCTATCTTCCTTTTCTAACTAACTGCAGAAGAGAAATTCAATCTACTGATTACTACAAAAGGGTGATACAGATTCTCAATGACACACAATTACAGTACTAGAATTTGCCTATAATGACACTCCAGGGATGTAGCAAAAAACATTGTTATAGACAAACTGACATTATAAACAAATTTGGCTATTTTCCTACAACATACTATTTTTAATTGGAGCTGGTAAGCATTATTAACATATAACATTATTTGCCATTTGTAAGTATATTTGATAAAGAAAAATGTTTAAATTTAGTATAATATGAATGACAAACAGTATTACTAATAGTAAGATAAAATAATCATAATGTAAAACTTTGATAATGTTCAATCACCACTATACATGTATAAAAAGCAGCCTAACTGTAATGCCATCTTTTATGCAAATGTTGCACACTAAAACAGGTATATAAATTGGGATGAGGGGGGACGATTTTCAATTATGAATCTATCCTATGCATATTTACCAAACAGTATATTTTAATTTAGTTACCTACATCATATTAAGTAGTTTATTAACAAATTATACAGAGCAAAATTATTGATGCAGTATCATTATAGACCAAATGTTGTTATTGGAGATGTCCCTATAGAGGAACTTGTTTGTGTGTATTTCATAGGAATTCTGCTGGACAAATTAAAAGTGTCATTATTGGCAAGCTGGTGCTGGAGGTAAATTCTACTGTACTAATACATTTACACTTTTCTGTTTACAAATTTCAATGAACTTCAGTTTTTTACTGCATCCCTGATCTGTGCTGTACATTTGTATTTTGTGTATAAGTGCATTCATTCTTCCACAAAAATAACTATAGTGATCTTTTTGTGGTGTTTGTTTTCTTTAGTACAATCATGGACATTTTTCAGATCAAAAAGATCGGTTTTCTATTTTATCCAAATATGTAATAATAATAATTAATAGGGGGAAGGGGTGGGGTCCTCTGATATTTGTTTTTATCTTTCCCAGTTGTAAAATTGGAACTTTTTTTCGCATGCCAATTTTGATCATTTGACCAATTAAATTGTAGAACTCAACCTAATCTGTGATCCTTATATAATAGGTATAATACTATAAATGTGACTTAAATTAATAATCTGTTACAAAAATTCTTTGCCAGTTACATAAAGACGGAATGGAATGTATACCACAACAACAAGCAAACCAATGACTAGCTTAAACGTCCAAGATCATGATATTTTTGCCCCACTCGCAGCAGGTTTGTTGTGAACCAAACCAAAACATTGCTCGAACAATGTCATGCCTCTCTTTGAAAATAATTCTTGGAGAAAGTTGAGTCTGCATTCTCTGAGATGGCGCTTTATTTGCAGAAAACACTGTCGTTTGATAAGCACAACACAGTTCTGAAGTGCATCTCAACAATTGATCCCAGAGCATTTGGACATAGTGTATCACAGGCACATATGCTTCGAATTAGTCAACTCTTTCTAACAGTTATCTCAGACAGCGAGAAAGATGCATTTGATCTTGAAGTATGTTGCATTAATCTTGATCAAAATCTTCCTACTTTTAATTCCTCTAAACAGAGTATTCACAGTTGGTGGTTTGTACTTTTGGAAACAGGAAAATATCCTCTCCTTTGCAAAGCAAGTATAGCCTTATTAACCTGCTTTCATGGCCCCAAAGTGGAATCAACTTTCAGCATTATGGGCAATATACTTGATCTGCATTCAAGCCGAATGAACATCGAAACACTTTCTGCTTTACAGACAGTTTGTTATGGACTTCTTTCTTCTGGCCTGACCACCTGCAAATACTTCAAACGCAATGACATAGCATATGATCCTGTTGACTCAAAATTGTTGTTTAACTTTCAATTGGCTACTCAAAAAAGATAAGAAAAAATCACCGACGTGATTGTCTTGTAAAGAAGACAGAAAGAAAGCATTGGCTATCAAAGAAACGTTTAGAGAGCAGATCATATTAGCTGTCAAAAGAGCTATGCAAGATCATCACCGTGTGACTAGCAGAGCCAAACGCCCCAAAAAGTCCCATTAGTCCCATGATAGACAATTACATTTTATACTCATACCTTTCAAACGCCATGTCTCTATTTTATATTTTAAAGTATATATGTTTAATATTGTACATATTTATGTTTTTAATAGTTAAATCCCCTTCGATTTCTAGGGCTTGCACCTTTCGAAACCATGATATTCTAGGTAATTATACACTGTTGATTGTAACATTCTTTTTTACAGTTTAATTTTAAGCCCTGAATTACTTATTTGTACAATTACATTTTATATTCTTCCACCTTTCAAAACGTCATTTCTCTATTTATATTTTCAAGTATATGGTTTTAATATTGTACATATTTTTAATAGTTAAATAATAGATATATATAATAAATTATTTGTATTTTTTATAATTAGATACAATAACTGTACCCATACACTATACGCTTATACATAAAGCCAAAAAATAACCTCAAAATATTGTTGAATTACACTTTGCTTGCTTGTAAAGGGTTCGGGGTTTTCTGGTATTTTTAAAATGGCTCATTCCAATGCCTGTTAGTATGATTTATTGACTTGAACATTTTTCTAAACTGTATTTTCTTAGTAGTGATCTGTTGTACAATTTAAGACATGTGATGTTGCACAATAAATTACTCATTTTTGATCCATTTAGTTTTACCTTATTAAATCTTGAAAAAAAGAATGTTTAGGTCCATTAAGAAACAATATCACACACTTTATGCTTAATAATACAAAAATTCTAATTTGCAACAGAACATCTATTTTATATAGCTGTATATATATATATATTCTTCCAATTACCTTTATAAAATTCAATAATTAGCATTATAATATTACTAATATATTATTAGTATAAGTTAATACATGTATTATATATATAATATATTTTACTTAACGAAAACTTTACAAACAAATGAACATATGAGATTATTATTTCATATATTAAATCACTACAAAGTATGTGCAAAAGAGTAGACATAATAATATCTGAAAAGATAAATTTATGAATCAATTGTACTTGTTCAGGTACTTATTAATAGAACTGTGATAACCACACTAATCAGTTTATTGTATATATACATACCGTATTTCTTCGAATATACGCAGCAGGTAATTAAAATATTAAAATGTTCAATTCAACCATTTTATTTATAAAATCGTGATAAAATACAGTAGGCCTAATTGATGCTATATTGATATCGTACACATTACTAAATAATACCTAATAATAATAATAAGTGTTTATTTGTAAATCAAAGTAGGTACCTATATAATAAACATTTTGTACAGCAAGGGATAAAAAGTCAATAAATGTCAATTTATTTAATAATTTGGCCAGTTAATACTATGTACGGCATGAATTTATTCTGTCAACTAATTACTATTAATAAATATTTTATTAAACTCTGCATTAAAAAATTGCTTGTCCAATAAATGCAGTGGCGTTTATTCGAAGAAATACGGTATATTGTAATAATAAGTAATATAATTATATAAAAAAACTTATAAGTAAAATAATAGTAAAAGACTTTATAATTGTTGTATATGTTAAATATTTTTAACATAGATTTATCACTGACAGTTATTTTTTATTTCTATATTAGAATATTAGAATTCAATAGGCACTTAATCATATATATATGTTATTTGCAATCTTTCACTTTATGTTATTTTAATATCGTACTATTAAATCTTTAGATATTATTTACTTACCTTTATAATATTTGAAATAAAATAACTTATTCATACTTACCCTATCAAAATGAAACAACATTTTAATGTTTAATCGGAAATTTTAAAAAGCAGTGCAATATTAACACATTTTAAAAGTGTACTGCGCAGACTTCCTATCTTTAAATATGTTAAAAGACTTTGTTGACTCTCATTATGAAAATTTATTAACAATTTTAATTAAAATATAATTGATAAATACGGTGCTGTTTCCTCTGTTGCATTTTGTGGAATTCTTCTGTATTTACACCCCAAATTCTGCCATTTCCATGGATTTGCCATTCTGATTTATGTGAAATTTCATATTTTTGATAACATTATTTTAAACTGGCATGCACATCATTTAAATTCTCCATGTAGTGTATACACTTTAGCACACATTTCAGACACATGAATCATATTATATAGTTTTCTAATACCTTTTAATGCATCCATCAGACCTTATATTGATAGTTTTATTGTCAAATTTATGGTGGGAAGCTCAATTTAAATGCATGAAAGAAACTATTGAATATGGTTTATGTGTCTAAAATGTATAAGATACAGGGAGAATTCAAATGACGTCAATTTAAAAAATGTGGATTTTTACGAAAATCAGAGCATTTTCATAGAAATTTTTTAATATGCCAAAATGTTACTATGTATATCTCATTTCGGACTGACTGCTGAACAAAGAATAACTTTATTTTTCTATCATGGGTTTGTAGCAATTCATTAAGCATAACAGTCCATTTGTGCTCAAATTTTGATCAATTTTGGGAAGCTAGTAGGCAGCTCCCACGCACAGTAATGCATGCACCCCCGTTTCCCTTGACTACAGCGGGATGCCAGCAGTTCCACAGCACGCACACGGGGGCGGCCAGGGACCCTCCTGCTTCGACAAGATGAAATATGGTTTCACGATGGGCTTCTGTGTTGGTCTGGCGAGTGGCGCTATCTTTGGAGGATTCAGCTGTTTGAGGTGACCATAATGAGGCTCAATTTTTCTCAATGATTCAATAGTGTCCGTAAAAGGTTTTTGTTTTCTAAGTTTTTTTCGCCTTAAAATGTCTAAAAACACCAATTTTAAGGAGAAATTCTTTTTTTAATGAATATATCACATTTTTTGATCTTCTATTTTGTTCAGAATTAAGCATTCAAATAATCATGTTAGATCACCTCGCCGATGTAGATTATCTGTTTTAATAAGTGCCCCTTAGCCCAGCTGCGTTTTAGGCCCTTGGATATGTTGTTGATACGACTGTCATCGATTTATTAGCTGAGCAGTATCATGAAAATAAAACATAGTAACATACGCTATGGTAACAACAGTGCAATTGATGGGTATACTATGTAGTGACAAATTAGATACTTCCTTATCCCAGTGTTTTATGTATTTCAATCGAATATAATATAAGCGTTGTGCATAAACATGCCTTTCTGTGCATTTAAGCTAAAATCCAAAAGCTAGCACATATGAACACTGATATTAAATCTTAAGTTGTATCGGCAGCAAACCTTGGTTGTAGTCTATAAGACTGGATTATTACTCGTTCCTTTATATGCGACCTATGCGACTCTCGATGTTGTACTAGCCTTACACTAATACCTTCATTTTCAATGTCCCCTATGTCTACATTTGAAGTGGTTGTCTGCAAACTTGATCCATCGTTTCTCTTAAGAGTCCCAATTTCTTAAACAGATGCCATTTTGGCGCATATATTTCGTCCTTTCTTTTACCTTTTTTGTTTTGTTGTTTTAAAAACTGTGGATATTTCGATGTGTTTGTTTTATTTCTAAGACCCTAAGGGATGCGACAATAATGTGCGCTAATATATGAAATGACAGTTGGAAGTTTTAATGCGAAAATATACCCAAATTATTGTCAAATAATTGCCTTAATTGCTCGTATTGCTCGTTTTAGTCAAGTTTATAAGCTGATGTACGTATTCATTCATTTCTAACTTCTTTATTGACAAGAATCTACTTTAATACACCAGTGTTCCGGCGTCAAGCAGTTCACACCAATCAATCGTAATCAAGATGTCGCATTACTTTGTGTGTAAACATGTCCGCTTCTTTTACTGCATTTAATTACTCAAAATTATCCAATCACGGATGATCCCATTGCTAGTAAAAGTAGAGCTCAGTTCCACGCAATGCAGTCGCAGAAAAACTAATAGCGTATTAATAGTTTAAGTCGAGCTTAAAGCTTAAGCTCCACAGCTGTTTTTGGCGTATCTTCGCCTCCACTGGTTTACTAGTAGCCTTCATAAGACGATATCAAGCTTTAACTACTATAGTCATTTGTATTTACTGCACCGGCTTTATGAAAGATTACATCAATAACAGTGAAAGCAACTGCTAATATAACACAACGAATGCTTCAGGCATTGAGCAAACAAGCTCACTATATAACTCATAACAATACAGTGATAAACATATGTGCTCACAGTTCGGTTAGGGTTAGGTATGAATTAGTTATCGTCTCAGGGCTGTTGTGTGAATACAAATTAAAAATTGTATAGTGGAATTGGTGTCCGGTTTGAACAGTGGAAAATACATAGTAAACGCATGTTTATTTGTATGAGAAATCGTCCCGTTTGGGCAATATTATTATATAATAAAGAATAGTAAAAAAATTGGGGATTGAAAATGTGTCCGGTATAGCCAAAATTCCGGTTTGGATGGTTCCGGTTTGGCTGGTCTGTATAAAGACTGTATAATCTTTTTGTTAAAATACTTAAGTAAAGATATCTAAAGAGACATACTTAAAGATACGTAAGTAAAGATACGTAAGTAAAGATACGTAAGTAAAGATACGAGATTAAAGATACGTAAGTAAAGATACGTAAGTAAAGATACGAAATTAAAGATACGTAAGTAAAGATACGAAATTAAAGATACGTAAGTAAAGAAAAGTAAGTAAAGATACGTAAGTAAAGATACGAAATTAAAGATACGTAAGTAAATAAAAGTAAGTAAAGATACGTAAGTAAAGATACGAGATTAAAGATACGTAAGTAAAGAAAAGTAAGTAAAGATACGTAAGTTAATATAAAGTCATAAATCAGTTTAAAATGTTACAACAGGTTTTACATTTAAACTGATTAATGACTTTATATTTAATCTTATATATGAATTACTATATCGTCCATGGAGTACACATTGTGTATACCCTATGATATCGTCTTTATTAATTGCAATCAACAAATTAAAACAATCTATACATTTTTCTCCTGATTTTATCATTTTCCAGAATTTTTTAACAAAATTGTTGGAATTCAAAAAATGTTAGTTCAAATTTTACAATGTTTTTTATAACATCACACATTAAAATAGGTCTAAACAGTATATTTAACACTAGAAGGACGGAAGCCGTCATTTTGACGGTTTTCCATATTTGAATCGTTGTCATATGTAAACTAATCAACTTTTGTTTTTCAAACTCCATGACTTTAAATGTTTAAACTGACTCTATAAACTGCTAATAAGATTGTAATGATACCTT
>JAYRBW010062307.1:0-10010 GCA_036023295.1 Invenusta paracnida
AATATCACATAATAATAAATGTATTATCAAATATTCGTCTGAAAATTGTATATATTTTTTACTAAGCCAACAAATCTCTTATCTATTTAAACGAATCTAACAAATACATGATCAATCATATTTTTTATTTCAAAGGATATGTACCTTTTTGACTAATGTAATCTAATACATAATTAAAAATAATTTATTAACATTTATTAAACATTATATATTATCTAGTCAGTGTTTGAGAATGTTTTACATTTTATTAACATATATAAAAAAGTAAATACCGTCCTTTTACATTAAAAAAGATAAAATAAAAAAAACTGCCAAACGTTGATACACATTCAAGAAATAAATACATAAAATAAATATTTTCTTTTTTAGTCACACATCATGCACAATAAAAAGTAATTTAAGTTTTACTATCTTAAAAAATTATATTATTTTCTTCAGCAAATAAAATTTAAAAAATTATATTAAAAAATATATTATTCGTCAATTAGTAGCGAGCATCAAGTACCACTAATAAAAATATCTATATTTCAATGTGTATCGCCCAGACAAATATATGTAGTATCAAATAACACGACTAGAAGCACGTAAAAATAATCCACATGTTAAAATATTGCTGTATACGCATTTCTAAAAAAATAATCGATCCACAATGGCTTGCATGCATAAAAATCCAGTGTCATTAAAAGATGTGTAGGTAGAATAGGAAAACAGGAAAGAGAAGTAAAAATAAGAGATAATAAAAATGATAGAGTCATGTCAAGTCTGAAAATGTACGCCAACAAAACTATTTATTTTAATGTTAAATATTATCTATCTATCTACATAATATAGATACATGGGAATTTTGTCTACTATTCAAAATATCAAGCTGTGATATACGTTATAATCTATGTTTTGACTGTATTGGGTTGACATTTCACGGAAAACAGTTAAAATTTAACACTACGTATATCCATCAAGGGTGGAGTCCACCCAATTCCATTAATATTTATTATTTTATACTGAAGAGACAATGTTTAAAGCTGTGGGTGAGGAACATTATAATATACGTACATATTAAATAAATCGTTAGGATGCTTTATAGTTTCACTAAATTAAACACATATAATAAGCTAAAATATTTGAATTTAGAAAGATGAGGAGTGCATTAACATTGAATTACATATATTTCTAAACATGGGTGTATTTATCGTAAAGTACAGTTTAAGATAACATAGAAGTAGTACGATTAGTAGCATGATTATGGCAGTGTAATTTTACAATTAATACGCAATTAATGACAAAATAACAAAGCTATTATTAATTTGAAAATATATAATTTAAATAAATATAAATGACGTCTATTTATTAAAATAGGCAATACTAACAAAATGGCTTCCATTGATAAAAGTAAAAAACACATACTTTAAAGTACTTTAAAACGTTCAAGATTGACACACATAAATATTTTATTTAATATAAGGAATATTGAAACCAAAATCAGATATACATTTATATATATAAAGTGTATCATTCGTAAAAACAATTCCAAAAAAACACATAATTCCTAAGATTGCATAGATGATACACAACAAAATTACCCAATTTATGATGAGAAAGTTTTTAAAGTATTTTAGAACGCAATAGTTTCCACAATACCTATAGACTGCAACTAGAATTTGTCTCCAATAAAATATCAAAAGAAATATTCAAATTAACAAGAATTCATTGGGTTTTTTTTCATTACACATAATTGGCATGGTGAACAGTTTTACTACAAAAATTGTTGTTCTTTTATTTGTTATGAAAAAAAAGTGTTCATTATTAGTTAATGATATATACCTATTACGCTCTAACCAAATATCTTCAGGATAAATAGAAACACTTAAATATAGATTTGAGCATACTACTAAAATATCTGAAAAATAAACATCCAGATACAAAAAATATATATTTGTCCAGACTGAAATAAGATACAAGGACTAATAAACTCACTTTCAAGTGGCAGCTTTCATTAACTAGAAGATTGGAGGGTTTTAGATCCCTATGCAAGACATTCGCAGAATGAATATACTTCAAACCTGAAAAATATATTCAGGATTTTTAAATATTATGAAGGTAAACCCGGAGTATATTATAAATCTTTCAGGGCATTTTCTAATGAATATATGAAATAACAAAATATCATTATCATTAATATTAAGTAGAATATTAGAGTAGTAGTAACCATTAAACGTAACATTATAAAATTATATATTAAAAGGAAAGTAGCTGTCTGCCGATTCTAGAGCGAAACAAAGATATCTGAATAAATATATTATATGAATACAAAATAAATAGAACATAAAAACATTTAAATAATTTTTTTTAATAATGCCTAACAGTCGAAAAAGTAGAATCAGTATTATTTGCAGAAATATAAGAGTATATAAACAAAACAACTGAGATTAATGATATATTAGGTACATAAATTCTATATAATGTCTATAAAATAATCCAATTTAAATATAATATAAAAAATTAAATCATAATTAAAGGATTGAAGTAAAGACATTATGACTCTATTAAGTATCAAGTTACAGAAAACATAATGAAATAGTATTTAATGATAAAATAAGAATAACATCTACAAGCTAAATAATTATATTCAGTTATGTAAATTTGGCAATTTAAAAAGTCAGCTGTATGTTTTATACTGTTGAAAAAATTATACTGTAAGTTGATTTCACAAAATGCATTAACAACTTTGAAGGAAAATAATTAATAAGTTCACCCACTAAAAATGTAAAGGTATAATACTACTTGGACAAAAAACATTTATTAAATGGAATGCAAACTAAAACACAAATCGATAAATGAATAGGTACTCTTTAAATTTAAAATAATGGCATTTTACAGTGATATTAACAAAAATATAGTCACGTCTAAACGCGTGCATAGTATTTTTAGGTTTAAAAGACCCGCATGTATTGTTAGAAAAGAGATTGAGATACAAACCTTGTCATTTTGATATATAGCCTTTAACTAGAAACATATTAAAAACACTATTTTATAACATTCTGTTTTTACTAGGAATAAACCTTTTCATCAGGGAAATACGGGAAACAGAGCACATTAAATTTATAATATAGGAAGTGGATAAATGTGATGTTCATTTATATAATATGCAAACATAAATAAATACTATAAATAATTGTAGATCGAGATATTATTGTTGATAATAAGAGATTAACTTACAAAATACTTATAAGAGATAATTGTTAAATTTTGTATAAATAAAATATTATTTCCTGTAAAAATGTCTAATACAAGTATATAAAAAATAATGCTAAATACTAGTATTGCGCTAATGTGTATAATATACTTATGAAGTTAAGGACGAGTACAATCGTTGCCAATAAGCACCAAATTACTTTTAACGTTTACATCAAGCTAAACGTTATATCAAATGTTCCGCATTATATCAGTCATCTATCTACACGTCGATTTTTGCAGACTTCTAGACATATGTATTATTTTGATATTATGAATAGTTATAGTTAATGCAGTTATAATCTACAAAACTGAATAATTAAGAATAATTAAATATTAGCATGAATAAGGCTAATATTTATTTATTTAAAAAATTACAATCAGTCTGCATAATAATGCTACCATGTCTCAAAACTGTGTATATATACACTCTTTATGGGAACAATAAAATGTATTTACTCTCATACAAGAATATTTAAATTATAATATTTAAATTTTAAATTGAGAATATGAAAGAATATGGTTATATTAAATGTCTATAGTTAAACAATATAAACTTTAAATTTAGAATATTAGAGAATAATCTATGGGTACTTCTTTTGTAAAACTCAATGTAAAAAGTAAAAATAAGTTTTTAAATTCATAATCTCGTAGAAAAATAAGCTGTTAAAAAAATATTAGGTAGCTCATTCAAAAGAAAAACTTAAAAAATTTAAAAAGAAAAACATAACCAAACACTATAATATATTATGATTATTTAAAAAACAAAAATTTACTATTACTATACTAAACTATGTATAGATGTGAGCACGCAATAATTAATTACATTGCGATAAATTATAGAAAACAAGTAACATGCGAGAGTATAATACGACCCCCGTTGTTATTAAAACTAAAAACAGTCAATAATAAATAAACAGACAATAATAAATAAATCGTTAAACACCTATCGATATAGTATAATACACTTCTTCAGTAGGTTTAATGAAGTTCAAAATAGGATTACAAAATGTTAGACCAGTGGTGTTGTACATATCCAGCAACAGAAATAATGACTGGCAATTATTCTATATACTCGTCATTGTATATATACATTCCCATCGTTATTCAATTTTCTTGTCATTTAGCTTAACGATGAAAATAATTTTATCGTACTGAAACAGAAACACGAGAACATCGAAGGATCATCAATGAAAATTTGATACACAAATTCTACAATCACAAGCTTCTATGGTCTCACATATCGTTTCTGAATACAAAGCATTCCAAAACGTCGCATTTTAAACTCCGTTCAATCTAGTTATAAACATGTGATACTATAATGTATAATAAAACTATAAAGTAATATAATGTATTTAATGACTGTATAACATTTGCTGATTGCATAGTAAATAACCAGATATATTATGACGTCTTCATTTAAACAAGGAGCGATAATATGAAAATTACAGTGTAGTAGTAGACATTTAAATATTATGACGTTGATCACATTAAAGGTTAAGTACAACAGAACTATAATAAATTCTCCAACCATAATTTATAGTCCGATTCAAAATAATTCAAAATGACGGAAAACACATATAATTTAACAGTATAAAATAAGTAAAAGCATAAAAAAAGTGCCCATAAGAACCTAAAATAAAGATATATAATAAAAAATATTCTGTAGTTATACAAACTAAATAAGATGTTCATTTAAATAATGTCCTATAATTTACTAAATTATACTTAAATTTCTTCCAATTTTGTATAAACCAAATATTTTTTTATTTCATAATTGGTTAAATAATCCAACATAATTATACAATTATAAACAAAAGAAGTGTACTTGAAGAAATTTAAAGATCTTATACACAACATTAAAAATCAAACAATATTCGACGAAAAAGATCAAATACACGAAAAATAGTATGCATTGATAATAAGTCAAGTGTTAAAATATTTATCAACATTTAAAATATAAAAACAATTTAAACAATTATTTATTAACACAAGCAGTCTGACGGTTTTTTGGAAATCCACATTTGAATTTAAATATATAACCGGATATTTAGCATCTTTTGTGTTAAAATCTCAGATCTTATATAAGAAGTTTCAATAACGTATAATTATACTGTGCTATTTAGAAATATATGGCTAATGTCAGTGTATATCTAGAAAACTGATCAATGATGAAGAGAAATTTAAATTGGTAGCTGGAAGCAAGAATTAGAATATATTATCATATAGGAGAGCCAATAAATAAATTTAATATTTCACGGTAATTTTACTGTTCTATAAATGTTGACACGCATTATCATGGTCTATGAAGATGGTGATAACAGAAAATATCAATAAGTTATTTTGAACGAAATAGAAATCAGGGTCCTTAGATTTCGCATCATGTTCAGAACAGAAAGTAGTTATATAGTTACTGCGAAGTTAAAAACCTGGAAAATTGTGTGAATTCAGTCAAAAATTTTATAAAATCATTTAAATAAATTAACCAATTAATTTCGGAATTTCATTTAGAAATACTTTCGGAATAAAAATCAATAAGTCGTTGTCGTAAAAATATATATTCCTCCCCCGTTATGTTATAGGTAATACATGGTTTTGAGGTCATTAATAAAATAATATACCGAGGGCCGAAGGCACGAGGTTATTATTTTCCTTAATGACCGATAAAAACCATGCATTATCTGCTATAATATATGAGGTTATTATTATCCTTTAGGAATATAATAACCTACAATTGATTATTGAAATAACATTCAAATTGAAATTTAAATAATTTATCGAAGTAATGTCAAAAGATATGACGTCAAGTTGGCCTATACTTGATTTTTCACGCTTTCCAAATCAAATGATTTCAGGCCTATCATTGCCCGAAATAAATGAAGTAATGGACCACAGTGAATTCAACGATTTATTTATTTCCGATTTACTGAATGTTACTAGAATGTTTAGAAATTACTTAATTCTATCATTCTCAAACAATCCGTCCCACCAGTTCCAAGCAATTTTTTTACTTGACTCCGTTTAAAGGTTACTGGTCGGAAAGTCAACAATGGTTTGAAAACATGCCCATCGGACACAATATGTTACAGAATGTCGTAAAAAATATGTGAAAATCTTGTGGCATCAATGGTCGGAAAACCAATCATAGCCTACGTGTGCCACGCGGTTGTATGAACGGGGTGTGGACGAACAGTTAATTATGGGACGAACTGGTCACCGGTCAGAGAAAGGAGTTTGTGTTTATAAGAGAACACAACAAGTGCACCATCACAACACCAGCGTAGTTATTGACAACAAGTCCCTCGGAACGTATTCCAAGTCTTAAATGCAGTCGAATAATGGTGGAAACACCTTCAATTCCATTTCCATACTGGATGCAATGTTGTCATTCACAACAAGTCGAATGACAAAGAGTTACCACGTTGTAAATTTATTGGGACTGTCGTTTACTTATTAATGAACATTTTGTCAATTTTTGTTTGCCCGTTTATCAAACATGATTTTTGTATTATTATTACAGTTGTCTATACCTATATTGATTAAATTTGCTTGGTTATAGATTTTTTAAGAAAATAATAACCTCAAGTTCAGAAGATTATGCTTCCATATAAAAACCTCAAGGGAATATAATAACCCCGAAACAAGGGATACTTAACAGTAATCATATATTATATAGGTACATATTATATAATGTAGGTATTTATACCAACTTTTGTAACAATTGCTGTAAAATTGCTATAAACAAAGCAATTTTGTTTATTTCTTAAAAATTGTAATTAATAATCTAAAAATTATTTTAAATTAAGAAGTGTTTGGACGGTCTTTGCATGCCATTTTTATTAGACATCTATCAATCTAATCGAGAATACATCAATTGTAATATATGTTATTATTATCTAATATATCACCGACACCCTAACGTAATACAGAAAAAATGCAAAGATTGTCCGAAATTTTTCGGACCGTAACGCTCAATTACAGTCGTTTTTTTTTAAATCAACATTTCTTCAATTGATTCTTGTTCTTTTAGTACATGCGTAACAAATGATTTAAATCGCTTCGAATATCGCAAGTTGTGTTCTCTAGATTTAGTAGATCCATATAGTCTCTTTCCATTTCTTTGTTGATAACATCGTCATTCTCAAAAACCATATCTTCTAAACTAATTCATCCATTTCTTTCATTAGTTCTGTTAACACGTTTTAGTCATATATTATTTCATCTGTATCTATCATCGATGCATTGACATATTCTTCTATTTGTTCAACCGATCCATTTATGCCATCAGGGTATTTTGATAAATTACCCAAAAAGATTGGTGCTCTTTCTACCATGATTACAGATAAGAATGATTGACTTTGTAATTACGGCCGAATTTTTTTATATTTTCAGAAACATTGATATAGGTATCCAATAATAATAGAAGTACGATGTGAATTAATTAAGGCAGATAATGTCTGTGGCTTCAGTGCTAACGCGCTTCAGCCATGACATTACTGCCTGAATTAATTCAGACCGTATTCCTATATTACTTTCAAACAAATATATTACTCACGGTTCATATTTATTATCTCCATTATGTGTACTTTAAAATATGTGATTGTAAATGAAATTGTGTTGAATATGTTATACTTTCAATTAACTATGTATAGGACCTATGATAAGCATTAGCAATCGATATTATATAGTCTTCCTATTTTATGCATAGATTATTAGTTAAAAACAGTGTCTAACTATATCTCATAACATATTACTAATCATGTTAAAAAACGATCCGCCATGATCATACTGATTCATTACGTGCTGCATTTTGTAATATCTTATTTATTAACAAATTATATTACTAAGCTATAAAGGAAGTTATAGCACAGTTCTTTAAACATCATTTAATGAAAAATATACAAAACAATATACGAACATATATACACAAATAAACACAAATCTCTCATAGTTTAACTTAACAATATACACCGCAACAAGTCTTACAAATGCGTACGAATTACATTGTAACAATCAAAACATTTACAAAGAAATTAAGCAATCAATTTAGTGTATTAAATTAACATAAGTGTATACTATATTAGCAATATACTAAGAAAGTTATAATACTATGCAATAGTAAACATATATACATAAACAATCTTTCATCTTTGTAGTATACAACAAAATCATTAATACATATATAAAGTTATATGTAAGTTATATAAAGAAGTAACAAGATATCACAGATCTTCTCAGGATTTATTAAAATGCTTCATTGCCTTTGAGCATGGTTCCAGTCCACGTGGTAATCCCATTTTACGCTTCCGTTTGAATTCTGAATTCGGTTTTGGGCGAACCAAGCGACCGGGTAACTTAACCTGAATAAAAAAATAATGTAATGATACTTTATATATATGTACGTGATTTAATACAAATTGTATAAAAAGTAAAACAAACATGGACACAGAGATAAAGATCCGATTATATAATACAATTTTAAATTCAGAAGAAAATTGAATTTATCGTCTCAAGTCCATATTATTTAAATAATAACATCAAGAAATGAAGTAGTAAACAGGTTTTTCATAATATGCTATTAATATTTCATGATTATTTACACAAGTAAAATTTAACAATGACTTTTTGGAACTGAACATTATATAATGCTTTGTTATACCATAAACAAAAATTCCAAGAAAGAAGAAATAATATAAATTAATAAAAAATAAAATAATACCACACAAGCGATTATAACAGTATTACAACCTATAAATTACTACCTGCAGTAACCCAATAAAGAAAGAAATTGTTTTAAAAACCAAAGGCAATGTCTTTCTCAATATACGGTTATTTCACACACATGTACCCTTTTTCGATGTCATCAATATTTTCCATTATTGAAGAATTCATAAATATTTATCTTTGTGACATAAATTTCATCTTTACAATAAAAACATATGAATCATTTTGAGAAATGAATTAGAACACGATAAGCATTACAAATAATACTTGTTTATGTCATTTATTGTTTTCCACATTTTTTTCAATTTATTATTAAACTCATTAAATTGTACTGTGATTGTGTAATAATTGTGAAATAATTGTGTAAATAAACACAGTCATTAGGAAACACTCGAAGTGGGTTAATAAATTACCGTATTTTATCGTTTTCGAAAGTTTAATAAACCAATTTTTAAATTAAATATACTCGTAGTTAATAAAAAAATATTTATATGTACAAGTTTATAAATTTTTTAATGAATTTGTGAGTTCCATAAATATGTAAATTTAGAAGTAAATAAAAAAGTAAATTTGGAAAAACTGCTTTTTATTTAAATGTTGGAGGCTATTTTAAGTATATCAGTAGTAGGAGAGGTGCGCTATGAGGACAAACGTGCGCCCCCGCACCTCTCGACCAATCAAAATCGAGTAAGACTCCAACCAATGAAACGGCTCTAAGAGTATAAAAAGAACGTTGTCTTTGTCTATTTAAACAACTCTTTGCGCCAAATTCAAATTTAAAAGTCGCGGGATATAAAAAACTATTATTCTCCTAGTAATGTTCCCCATAATGATAATTCACTTGTTATAAATGCGGGAAAAAAGGTCATTTAGGTAGAAACTGCCAGGTTCAAAGTAAATATAATTCGGTAAACTGTATTAGCATCAGTGAAAGAAAGGCTGTAGGTGAGAATTATAATCTGGGTTCGTTATGTTTTCAAAATAAAGATGATAGAATTATTAATGCTAAGATAGAGAACAAAAATGTCGAAATTTTAGTGGATAGTGGAAGCGAA
>JAYRBW010062308.1:0-10010 GCA_036023295.1 Invenusta paracnida
TAAGATATAGACGAAACATCATGTAGCATATCTTCAAACATTAACAACACATTACCGTTATATATCGTAACAATATCGGCACATTTACGCTATCTGAAATGGGAACAATATGCATGATACCCCTATTTTATCAAACTGCAATTATTTAACTAATATATTATTATCTAATTTACTATATTTTTTATTATGTTTCAAAATATTAAAAAATATATTACCTTTTCTATAAAACTATAAACCGTATTATTGTTTTTAGAAAGTATTGTTTTGCTAAAAAATTTTTACATCGACATTCTAATTACACTTTAAATATGCTGCTAGAAACAAGCAATCCTTTCAATTTCATTCACATTTTGCTTCGTGCCTATTTTGCAATCTTATAGCAACAAAATGAACCAAATATCGTTGAGGTAAGTATAATTGTTGTTGTCACGTGATCCCCATGTGTTGTCCCCTCACTCGGCTATTTAGGATGTGTTTATATGACGACTAAATGAACTTATTTTATTATTTAAATTCATATAAATATTGCATTTATTTGTATTAACTGAATATAATGTCTTCCTATATATGTATAATATATATAATCTTGTCTGATAAAGAGATGCTCTTAAATGTAGCATAAGTTGATGGCGTTTCCACAATTATTTCACATTGATGATTTAGGATATCTATCTATACACACGATATCGCATATGCAACAATTTGATTATGTATCGGATAAATGTACACAAATTTGTTTTATGTTTTATGTGATTAAATTATATTTATGTTGTGCGTAGCTATTGTGTACCAATTTAGTTAATGAAAATTATACATTTCTGCTATGTCTATGCCCTGAAATTTGTTTTCTTCTTGCAATGAAATTATTCAAATAGAATTATTGTGATGTAAAAATATCCTCATTATTTATAGTGTTATAGTTTGTGCCAGTTTTATAATACGTGTATAAAATCATTAGTTTGAATATTACCTTATAAATTGTATTATAAATATGTTAATTACGTATTAGTATTATAGTTTTAATGTTATATTTATTTATTATAAACATAACATGTCTATAATCAAATTATAATAATGATTTTTTGATTATTAAACACTATTTCTGAGTTATTTTGTAAAGATAAAGAGTTATACAATTATTTTAATTTACTAAAGCTAATAAGACCTACACGTATTGTTGTGCGTTTTTGTAGTATATTCTTATCCGCAGAATTTCAGCTCTTATTGATTCTATATGCATAATAATACTTTTGTTAAGTGATCCGAATGCTGTTATAAACTTACAGCATTGAAACAGTTAGATATAAATGTAACTAATTATTTTTACAGACATCTTACGTATGTTAAAATTGCTAGAATTTGGATACTTGCTCTAAAACTTGACATTAAAAAATATTAAAACTACTTTTAGTTTACCCAGTTATATAAAATGTACAATGATACCTTATCATCTCAGAAATTTTGTTTTCCTCACTATTGTGTATTCTGTTTGTTTAAACATTGTTATTAATTTATGTTCATTGATGTTTATAGAGATTGACGTTTTATTTACATGCCCCAATTATTTTATACTATACTTAATCAAAGTTTCTTTCATTTAATATTTTAAAGGAAATGTCTTGTTGTTAAAAAAATGTAGTGAATCTTTTGATGACATTTTAAGTTCCTAAATATAGGTTTAATTCGTAAAATCATCAAAGTTTACCTTGGTTCAATTTGATTGAATTTTTGTAAAGGAAAAATATATAATTGAAATTTACATTAGAAACATTTTCGAATTGAGTTTATGGATTACAAACATTTTATATTATCTAAAGCCAAGGTCTAGACATTTGCTAATGTTATATTCGATCTAGGAAAATGTATCTGTTCATGAATAAATATATTTAATGTTATGTGTAAATTATTACATGTCACTGATTTAATTAATTTTAAAACTTATTTCTAGTCATAAGTAAAATTCTTATTTTCTGCTCACATTTCAGGTAGAAAATGAACTTAAATTGACCCAATCCGAATTTGAACGTCAGTTGGAAGTTACAAAACTTCTTTTGGACAATGTCACTTCAACACAAGTAATAATATTAAATTTATTATAACATTTTTGTTTTTTGAAAACTTGAATTATTAATTTTTGGAGATTTTTAAAACAAATACAAGCTTTAGATTCGATTTTCTTATTGTTTATTACTCCAGAATTTAAAATTATTTATAAATTTTTGAATTATATTATTAGTGTTTATCATTCCATTGTATTTTATTAAATACGTTTTTAAATCTGTGATATACATTAAATTAATATTATTTAGGCTGCGACGGTACACTGTTTCAACACTATATATACAATTATTTATACACTATCATAAATGATTAAATCTTGCCTATATGAAGTATATTTTGAATATTGGCATTAATCACACTCTTTAAATAACATGAAGATCTGTTAATTTTATATGCTCTGTTATGAATTTATCATATCTGATATTTTTTCGATATAATGTTTATAGTTTTATAAGTTATTCTATGTTCTTGCTTTAACTAAGCTAATAATACTTAGTAGGTATTACTAATTAATCAATGGCGCAACCATGGGTTTCAATATCCCTCCTTCTCAATCTTTAGTGTATAATTTTTTATGTTATAGTATATTTTTTATGAAACATTTTACTTTATTTAAAATTTCATTTTTTTCAAGAAGTAATAATAATAAAATTTAAAAATCAATAATATATATCGATATTTATTCTTCGGTCAATTTATTATGATTACATCAACTGTTGATCCTTTATATCCTACAGGATCTCCAGATACCTCCATCCTTATTTTTGCCACCACAGCAGCTTATATTGAATCTCCTAATGTTCCTCTACCTATTTCTACCACCATATCAGCGCCTACAGATTCTCTAGGTATTAGGAATTTTAAAGATACTTAGTATTTTGTTAAGTTCAAAATATTAACTGCATTATATAAATCCTTCATTTTATTTCATATTTTATAAGAATACTATGATATCTGAACAACTTAGTGACTTGGCGTTGATGAACTCACACCGCGATCTGACCATCACATGTAGAAATTACAAAGCGATATGTGCAACTTAAATCTAGAAGACTATTCAAAATCTGTTATACTAAATGTATAATAATCATAATATAACAATAACGCATTAGAATTTGGCTTGTAAAATATATTTCTTTTAAGTAAGATATTTTTTATTAAATAAATTGCAAATTAAACTAAATATTATTACTAAATTAGACAATTATCGTCCATCTAAGAAATATATATACTTTGGTTTAGTGGACCCCTCACTCTTTAATATGTTAGTTGCGCCACTGTTAATACTATTTTTTTAAATATTTGTACATGCACTAACTTAGGTATTGGAAAACGTGATTTCTTTTTTATTCAATCATGTAAAGGTTTATATATGTTCAAAAATATTTCATTAATAACTATTTCTAATTTGTATTAACTTTGAATTGACGATTTTGAATTTATATGTTATTTTTTAAGCACGATTTTATACTTCAATTAACATTTGGTTATCATTATTGCTATAAAAAATGTTACGGTTTTTATAATGATTTTGGTGAATGTTTATTGGGTCGTGAAAATTCTATTTTGTTTAGAGGTATATAACAGTTTTTTTCAATAAATATTATTTTTAATAACGCCACTTATATTTTAAAACAGAGTGTTTTTTTATAGATATTAGAAAGATTATTAATCACCTCCAACACAGGGAAAGACAGAACAGGACTGGTTTCGATCTTATTTGATCTCATCAGCTGAACATAGTCTCGAACTAAGCTTTATCGTGATTACCGTGCAAGCACCGTTAACCATTCAGCTGTTAGCCATCATGCTAGAAGTGAAATCATTTAATAGTTTTTAAAGCCCAATGCAGTCTAAATAATCTTTCTAATATCTACCAATTAATGCAGGGGCACAATTCATTGTTATTTTTTAATTATTACTATTTTAAGCTTTAGTCAATTAAAAAATGGAACGTTTTATTATGATGTCCAAGAATTTAAAGAAGATAAAAATTATGAGCGACATCAATAAATTTAAAAATGACGATACATTTGTTTAACAGAAAATATCTTTGACATTGATCGACAATATTATCTTGAAGATTATGAAAAACTTTATATCTAATTACTTCCCTGTCAATTCTTAATAATTTGCTAAATTGATGTTTATACATTCTATGTCAATTATTCTCAAAAGCAAGGAACTTTTCTGAAAATCTTTCTAGCACCCTTTACTATTACTTGTAGTAAGTACTTTTAAATGCCTATTAAAACAATATTAAATTGTTATATTAGTTTACATATGCCCAGTTTGATTTTCTTGATTAGGTATTTAATTCATATTTATATTTCACTCGATATTTTTAGTCAGAATATTTACAAACTATTAAAATTGTATTTAACTATTGCTTTTTGTATATTAATTAATCTGTGTTATCGGCTCGTAAATTTATTCATAATGGCTTATTCCAATATATTTACTTGCTGTGTGGCTAAATATGTATACTTGTTTTTTAATTTGTAGCTTGTGTTATTATTTCTAATTTTTGGTGTTTAAAAATTAATTCAGAGCTTGGTAATAGATTAGAAGCCTGTTCAATTATTATTAACCCATTCAATTATTAACGAATTTGAAATTGGCAAATCAATTCCAGAATGAATAAATGAACAGGCTTTAGTTTAGTATTAATTGTGTTTATATGAGTTTTTTATAGCTTATAATAAAGGATATTATCTAATTATTGTATTTATGCAAAAATATAGTCGAATATAGTTTTTCAGTATTTTTTATTTATTTTGCATAACTTATTATAATAAGTTATAATTCATAAAAATTCATATTTAGATTTGTTTATTACATTATTGTTAGACGTTGTTTTTCCCATTTTTTTGTGCTTTATAAATATATAACTATTGTATTTCGCTTATTGGGTTCTACATATTTTGTGATCCATTAAAATTAAATATTTATTTATTGTTTAATTTTGGTTTAGTTTAGTTTAGTTTTGAACTGTCGACTTCAAATTAAATTTATTTATAACAAAAAAATTGTTTGTCTAATTATATTTTTCACGGGTATACATATACCTGTGACAGGGTATACATCTACAGTGTATATATACATGTTGGGTGTAATTTTAAAGTTAATCTATATATATCAAAGAAGTCAGGCTATTCAGCGAAAGATAGCATTATTTACTGTATTCGTATGTCAGCATGAGAACGTGTAGGGTTTCTTGGAGCGTGCATACACATTATATGGATTCTTATATGTAAAATTAAATAATAGTAAACAATTATATGTTGTTTAAATTAGCGTATAATGCGTAATAATGCGTATAATGCAAAAATGTTTCTATAATTTTATGTACTGACTTTTTCTTCCATATCAGACATATCATCACCGATGTTTGACGGAATTCGTAGGTGCACAAGTAGAGTTTTATGCTCACTGCCAGCAACATATGCATGATCTACAGATGCAACTAAGCGGGTGAGTAGAAATACTTACATAAGTAGGCAGGCTAGTAGTAATGTAAACCCTTAAGAATTCACAGTTAATTATGTTAACAGTATTTTGTAAGAATAGATATCGCTATATAATTAATAATTTTTATGTTTAATGAAGTGTTCCACTTTTTTATTATCCATTTTTACATATCTTTTCCGAGAAATCTACATGTCATTTTTCACTTAAAACTTATCGTGATACAGTTACAACAAATGCATGTATTGTAGTAGCTATATTTGTAATCATCATTTTGACTTATATTTTTATATTATATTTATTCATTTACTTTTATTTGTTTGTATTTCAGATATGAAAATTCTTTTCAAAGGTATGTTCGTAACGAATTTTTAAATTAAAGTACATACTAAGGTATACATTTTGTCTTTATTTGTTTCTAAAAATGCTACTGTCATAATATAAGTACGTAGTATTCGAAACCTTAATTCCATTGTGCTATTTTTTTATTTAAAATATGTTACTGGCTTTTCATAAAAATGGAAAAGTAAATTCAAATGGTATGTTTTTGTAATAAAATATAGTAAAAACCAGATATATTTATCTATCTAAAAAATAAAAGAACAATTGGTATACGCGGGAAAATCGAAATTAAATCTTGATTTCCTCAAAATAATTGGCTTGTGTTTGCCTTTATCAATAATAAACCAATGGTTTCTCTATTTTATAGGAAACAAGGCAAATCCAATTTTAATGTACATATATATGGCAAAAATATCCGTTTAGTCATATATTACATTATCTGATGCTTTGGCTATCTGTAAACAGCACTTGTTATTTATTGCACCTAAAATAAGTAACTATTTTATTTCCTATTTTTACCGTAGGTACGTAGATTAAGATGTGTAGATATCCCATGTTTACTAAGATATTTATTGAATTGTATGATTGTAACAAAGTCTATTTAATGTTTAAATAAAACTCAAGTAAAATATTCGAGTTATAATTAATCAAACGTAATTTCTGTTAAGACATCTTTTTCGACACTTTATTTAATTACATTACCGCTGTGTCTTGTCAAACCTTTCAGTGGATAGGCAATGGAGGTCTATTTCCTTTGTGAAACTTGCAAACCAATTCATTGGAGTCATTGTGATAGTATCACTATAAAGGAGTAATCTGGATGGATTACCTATTCGATTATATTCCACTATATGTTATTAATCTCGTTTCAATTTCTCTCTTTCTCTTTTCCTTCTTCTTTTCATCACCTCACATACTTAATATAATAAGGTCTGTCAAAATTTGTCGATATAAATATTCTATTCTACTTCATTGATTAATTTTAATAAAATTATCGTCTAGATTTCTAGGGATTTTTATTTTGTTACTGTATTAAAAAAATTAAAAAATGTACTTTATATAATCAAATATATATTCTATTGTTTAGAAATATTAGTATATAGTTGCAATTTTTAATTATTGGAATAAACATTTTCCAGTTATTTGTTTTATTCATTGAATAGGTTATAATTTAATAAACTTTTATATATAAATAAACTATATATATACATTATTTAAAGAATTTATAAACAAACTATACCTGTTATAATTTGTTTATCTCAATTGTGTCCTATTACTGGTATTTTATGCTAGACTTTTATTGATAACATTAATATTTACTATATGGTATAGAATTTTGTGTGTGTAGTATTTTCATATTGATTATGTCTGTTATATACATATAAACTTCTAAGCTATTAAAATTTACGAAAATCTAAAACATGTTCTTGTTTTATACAATTAAAAATAACTTAATTACTAATTAGTTATTACATACTATTATATATTGTATTGTTGTCGAATTTAATGCAAATGTAATATAAGTATGCAATTATAGCTCATAACATTGTAATGCTGAATGGACACCTATTATTCCTATTTATTGATATAATAAATGATTTTCTTAATTTCTTGAGCGACCTTTACGTTATTCATTAATTTAAGTATTATTTATTTTCATGTCATCACTTTTTTCATTATTATGTAACTATATTATACTATATCGCAATCTGCATTCCAAACTGCATAATATCTTGTCTCTATTATTATTATTATATACAATATACGAATTTCTTTAACTTGTAGAATTTGTTATAGCATTTACTTATTTTAGAAATAAAAAAATAAATCTTATTCCTCTATTATCTGTTTTTTTATTATATATTTTTTGTAAATGTTTCATATGTACTTCATAGAAAATGTTTAATTTTAAATAATCTTATAAAACATGACAAATTATAAATGAATAAAAGTTGAAATAATTGTTCTAGTTTTCCATAAATAGATATATATATACTATTTTAATTTATTCAAATTTTAGACCAACTTTATATTGAGGTAAATTTATACGAAATAAATGTTATTTAAATGGTAAATTTATTACTTTACTAATTCAAAATCTTAATATTTTAAATATATTATATTTGATGTTTCTTTGAAATAAATAATTAATTAGGCTTTCCACAGGTTAAGTTGTCTCAATATAAGTAAATTAGGTAGAATAACTTAATCTGTGAAATAGTTCCAATAATAATTAGGAGTTACATAACGAATGTTATTAATATTCGCAACTCGTAGAAGCGGAAACATAGTAAAATTCAGTGGTACATGTGCAAATTACAATTTAAACTATAATGAAGACTTCTTAACATATATGAAGTATATAATTCGTCCGTGGTGTCCTCCTCAATGGTATTGCTGACAATGACATACACGATATGCTCATAGTGATATTTTATAGCGCCCGAAGTCTTAATTACTTTCGTGGAGAGTCGTGAGACGCAGGATGTAAGGCAAATCAACATAGTCTTTCTGCTATTTCAATTATCTACGGTCATAAATCTACAAAACCAGTAACTCTCCCTAAAAGCCGCAGCCAATCAAAAATGGATACTCTCTTACAATACAACCAAAAATTCTGACAAGTTGAAGATTGTCTTTTTTCCATATATTCTTCAATTTACATTCTTCTATAATAGCATTTGTCATAGCCCCATACTCTGACAGTGACGAATACTTTTTTCTGAAAAGGCTATAATAAGGTTAGAACATAAAATTTCACAAATTTGTTCAGGAATGCTAGTTTATAAAACATGAACTTCAAACAAGATCGATGTTAATTACCATCTGTAGATCAGACATATACAATATCAGAGTCTTCAACTCATCGTCTAGGTGAAGTATATGTACCTATATAGCATAAACTTCGTCGATCTTCCCAATTTAACCGTCACACAAACCTTTAACTAATCAGTGTGTAATCATGATCGGTAACCATATAAGTGCACCACAGAAATTGTTGCTATCGGCCTATCACATATTCAGCAAGAGAGAATGGATCGATGTGTGCGCGCCTGTTAGAGCACCCATAGCGTGATAATCTCAAAGTTTCCCTATTATACCTAATATAGACTCAATGCTATCTAAATCAGTTTGTTTATGGTATTATCGCTTAGCAGAGAAAAAGGCGAACAGGTTAAAATCCACAAAGGGGTCATTGTTGTAACACAAGATGGCAAAAATTGACAAAGAAAAACTTACAACAAATCAAAAATTCTATCTATCCAGTGTAAAGCAACCACTCCCTGTGTTGAAGTCTTGTATAAACTCTCTCATTTACATATACTACATTTCAGTTCCCTCTCTGATCTTCCAAATGCTAGTAATTACAGCAATAAGCAAAAAAACAATAACTTATACAATAAAAGTTCTTATTTAAAATGTTTGTTATAAAATTGTCGATCAACTCATAATAAATCGATTGTCATTCGTGAATTAATTTCTGATCAGGACTCTGATATAACTATCCTTACAGAAACGTGGCTTAGAGAAGATGGCTCAAATGGAATAACCATAAGCAACATAACACCAGAGAATTACTCAATTATTACTCAAAATCGCATTAATCGTAGAGGTGGTGGCATTGCTATCATTCATAAAAACACATTAAACATTAAACGTGTACAACAAGTAACTCCTGAGAGCTTTGAATTACTTGAGGTTGAACTATCTGATCCTTATAACCAACTTATTCGCTTAATTTGTGTTTATCGCCCTCCATTACAATCAATTGATGACTTCATCAATGAGTTCACTGCATATCTAACTTCGAAATCAACAAAAATACCAATTATTATTGCTGGAGACATCAATATTCACGTTAATGATATGAAGAATAAACAAGCTACAGAATTCATTAAACTTTTTGAAGACCTGGAATATACACTACACATAAATGTATATATTCATACGTCTGGCAACACACTGGACTTGGTCTGCTCTAATTGACCAAATTCAACTCAAATAGCTGTTCATTCTACTTCCATCATACCAAAAAAAATATCTGACCATTACACAATTACGTTCGATCTGTCCTATAAAAAACAAAAGAAAGAAAGACCTAAACTAGTCTCATCGCGTCGAATAAACAATATAAATAT
>JAYRBW010062309.1:0-30364 GCA_036023295.1 Invenusta paracnida
TTTTATATACGACGATTTACAGCGCGATGTATATGAAATCGATAAGAGTGAACACTCTTTGTATATCATTACTCTATAATTGAAACTGTCGGTTAATTCAAATACATCATTTCTATCAATTTTCCGATAATATTAGATTAACATAAATAAAATTAGATAAAATTAGATTAATAATAATATTCTATGAAAATATATGTATATGTTTATCGTTTTTATTAGTTACTTGACGACATTAATATTTTACTACAGTCGTAGATTTATAACAAGTATTACATATTTATTTTTGATGTTTTTATACACAGCTAATTATTTATATATCTTACTGCTTATATTTTACCGAACTATTTTGTTTGATCGATAAAAGTTAACCATAAAGTGTTTTTAGCCGTAAATATGTGCAATTATTATAATTAAACATATCGACATTAAGTTGGGAAAATAAATTTTTATTGTGTAACTTAAATGTGACTATGTTATATGTATATTCCAATTTTTCATTAAGATTTATTTTATTATTATTTTCAACCAAATAAATAGGTGTGATTATGTACAATAAATATTTTAAATATTATTTTACAACGAAACAAAACTTTGGCACAAGCGATAATCTTTGTTACTTATAGAATGTCAATATTCGATCACGCGTCTTCTGTTTGTATTTTCAAAGATCGTAATGACTCTACTTTCTCTTGACGCCAACCCGATGACTCTGGACTTTAAGGGTCGGTCTCCCGTCGACTTTGCTTCAGCCAGCGACAAGATCTGGCCCCACTTTGCAAGCATGGGCTTTAAAAGGACACCTAAAACGGACCTTATCACTTTGGAAGTTCTAGATAGAGTGAGTATTGTAATTGTTCATATAGCATATACATTATTTACAATTATAAAAATAAAACTGGAATTGTTGTCCTAGATATTTGTTACTAGTCATGTTTATATATTAATATATGTTTTAATTCAACAATCTATGTATAATATTTTCTACTACAGAAAAAAATGCATTTTATACAAATAAGCTCCAACTTTTCACATCTTCAAAAGATTCATGAGAGACAATTACTATTTTTTGTTTACGTATATAGAATATAAAACTTTTGTTTTAATAGGTTATCTAAAATTTCATTATAATTTATTGGCTATCCTATAGCCATACATACTGTAGCTTAATATATACCTATGACTCATAAGATTCATTACAAAGCATTTAACCAGATACAAGCATATTGAATTAAAAAGTGGAACCTACTTTATATAAGTTTGGTTTTAGTATAATACAATTCTAAATTTAGATTTTAATGCATTGTTTATACTACTGTCTACTGTCTACTACTACAACTGCAAAACATAAATTAGGCCCCAGATTATAATTCACTCGATTACAATTTTAATTTATGGTTTGATATCAAGCCATTATGTCGTATAGCCTATAGTTAATGAAAACCTTTAATGCCACAAAAGGTTTTATGTACAAAAGTTATTAAATTAAATTTTAGTGAATTTAGCAGTGAATTTAATTTTTAGTAACTCCAAAGATAACACTCTGTCCCACTAAATTAAATTTTAGTTCATTTAAAAAAACTAGTGTACATATAAATTATTATTGATTTCATGGGATAATTGTTGAACAAAATTTCTCTAAAACAGAATTACCTAAAATTTATGTTTAATAAATACTCTTGGCTGCTAGTTACTCTATCTTCAAAACATTAGAATCAGTTTTTTTGGTTTTATAGTCTTTTGAATTTATCGCTTTGAAAAAAACTTTTTCTATTTACAATCAGTTTAGATTATTTTAAAATATTTTCTAAAGAAGTTTTTCAATATAAAAAGTTGTTTGGTTTTATAGTCTTTTGAATACACTTTGAAAGAAACTTTTTCAATTTACAATCAGTTTAAATTATATTTAAATATTTTAAAATAACATTGTTGAATTACTCGATAAGATATTCAAAAGTACTGTTTTAATGACTATTAAATTTACTTTCATTTCATTTTGTAGCATATATCAAATTTAGATATAATGAACTAGATTGGTAGTACATATAAAGAGGAATATTTAATATTTCGGCGAAAGTTGAAAGTGGACAACTATTACATTTTAGTGTTTTTCTTTCATTTTTCTAAGCATATATTTAAAGAACTGTTTTATTAACTGTCGATCTATTTGAGATTATATCTAAATTCAATATCTACGATTAATTTCTAATAGACGAAAACTGTATTAATATTAAAGATTTTTATCACAATTACATTATACAATTCCACTGGCTATATTTAAATATAGTTCATTTTTAAAGTGACCCATGACGGATTAAATATTAAAAGATTATATGAAATGTTTCAGGAACTTCTCGAATCATCAAGATCACAGCCCTCACCGTCATTTGGAGTAAGTTTTCGTTATCTTTTAAATTTATTTGTAGAAATGATATGTTTTATAGATGTTTTACATACCTATATTGGGAACCAATTCAATGTTTTAGAACTTTTCTGCCTATGGATCAAGAATGACTTCTGTTAATTACGTAAGTTTAAAATTTACATGCATCTAACGATTTCAGTTTTGTTATATATATATATACAGTATATATCAGTACAGTATGTATACAGTATGTATATCAGTACATTAAAATATCATGAATTGAATAATTAATTTTGGGAAATTTCAATTTCAATTTGTATACGAGATAAATGATGTTTAAATTAAGCTATTCCTAAATACCAAAAGAGTAATATGAGATGAAAGGCAAATAATATGTCCTTTTTCAAGATGTGGGTTACATTGAAAAATTACAATTTAATTTTTATAAAATCAAATATAATTTTAACAACTGAGCAAACAAAATTTTAACTTTTGGTATATATTACTCAAAAAAATATAATAACTTAATTTTTAACTATATAATTAAACCAATAGTGATTGTAGGAATATATACGCATATTTATTTTGTAATATTCCAAACAGATTCTGTAACTTTTAAACGATAAAAAATTGTTATATATCTAAAATTATATATTTTGTAGATATTATAATTTTCTATAAACATTACTGTTTTTTATTTTGCTATATGCTATTTCTGTACATTAGACAAGTTCCAATAGCGCTTATGGTCCACGCAGAGGTCCACTCAATGGCGATATCTTGGGAGGAGGGGCTGGTGGTTCCAATGGGTATGATGGTAGTGGTGACAGACCATATGGCCAGGCGCAAAGGCGAGATAACTTCTCAGCTGACAGTCGCCTCAAATTTACCTCATGGAGAAAGTGAAAAAAAGGAAGACATCTAAGGATGGATTTTGGAATTTATACATTTTACTACAAATAAGGACTGTAATAGTTAGGGTCTATATATTAATCTACAATGAACGATTTCAATGTCTCTTTAGTTTACTCGCTTCAAATTGGTTGACTGTTATTTCCTCTAGCGGTTATCGATTAATTTATTGGATGTCAGACACCTTTACACTGTTGTATTTAGCGAACTCATTTTAATATAAATCGGAATATTTATCTATATTGGAAGTTCAAATACCAACATAATATTAAAATTGTGTTTTGCACCGATATTGTAAAGAATGGACTGGTAATATTTGTATAGTACAGATATGATCAATCTAAGACTTTAGATTACTTTCAAACTTTAAAATGATTGAACAAATCATAATAATAATAAAGTGAAAAGAACTAATTTTAAGCCTTATTTTTTTCTGAGTTTGTTTATAAACAAATTTGGTATTCTTTATTTGTTTTATTTTCCAAGCACTACTTTCTTTAACATAAATATATGTTTGTAATTACTGTTTACACTATTATATGATTTATGTATAAATAGGTAAAGAAAGCGTATATATTTTATATAGTCTATATGACAATTTTAATATTTATTCACACAACTTTAATATTTATTTACCAAATTTGGGACAGTTTTATGTATAATATATTTTGGAATATTGTTTTTGTCATGCAATTTCAATTTTACCGAATATATATCATATTTTATTAATCTATTATCAGTTGAGTAATTAATTATTTCATCCTTTTTAAAACTAATTTTTTACTTTACTGGCTCATATGTTTTTATTATTACTATGTAAAAAACAAAAATTGTTGATTTTATGTATGTATACGACTTCAAAATTTGTTTATAAATTTTGTATATATTCATATTTGTGCATAATTATAGTAATTATATCTGTTCATACATATAAACTATACTTGTTTTCATAATATATGTACCTTTGTACTTATGTACTTTATTAAACGTTGACTTATTTTTCATCATACATGATTTATACACGACGTTTTAACTTTAATTTATTTTATCGTCATGAATATAATTATTATGTTACATTATTATGTTATTAATGTTTAAGACAAAAACAGTTTATTCCACAAATTTGTACTAAATTTCAATGTAAAGGTTCCTAGACCTTTAAAAATTATCTGACTAGCTACCGAAATTGAGGCCAAAAATAAATTTTGGTCAACCCTTTTAAAATATTTAATTTATATTGAAAGCTTTTATTAAATTATTTGCTCAAATTAAATCACTTTCAAAATAGAACATCATTTAATACCAAAACGTTTTACATGTATTTCAATATATTGCATATCACAATACAGACATAAAAATTTAATTACATCTATATTTCGACATTTACTATTTCGATAGTTAAAAGGAAATTACTACTTTTTAAGGCTTGTTATATTCTATTTTACATTAGGACATAAATAATTTAATGCTCTTCTAAATAATATAGGAAGTTTATTTCAGTAATTAATTGTTATAACTATAACGCAGTCTGACAATCGGTAGAATTATCTTAATTATATTTAGACAAGTTTTATTATCATTTTCATTAAAAAAAACTTGTATGGTATATTAAATAAACAACCATACTATTTAGTAAATATAATTATATTTCAATCAGACATAAATTTACTTAATAACTTCAAAGTCATTTGAATGAAGTAGTCCAATGTTTCTCTAAATATGAAATAAATTATGTTTTGTATTCAATACCAAAGGAAGATTGAGATGCATCAAATACATGTAAATGAAATTGTACAAAGACTTGTGCCTGATGTTTAAATCTTTTTGATAAATTAATTTATATTTTCATAATTCTTTTTTACACAAAACAAAGGAATACATTCTTTGCGGAAATGATCATTTTAAATATATAGGTTTAATAATTATATGAATAAAAATATTCAAATTCTAAATGTAGAACTCCACATGTGCAATTTCATGAATCTGTCCACTTATCTCGACTCCATAAGTTGACAATTAACGGTGCACGAGAATTAGATATGTAATTCATGTATATTAGGTATATTTCTCATTTTAAAATTGACGTGTAAAAACATAATGACTGCTTACTGATGAATTTCTATATTTGTTACTTACTTGAAAATTTGGGTATTGCATTATAAGAAGTATATATACGAACAATGTATAATAAATAATATTGAGATCATAAAAAATACTACAATAAATATATTTTTATAATAAGAAGAAAATTCCTGTATAAACAATAATATCGTAATAAATCAACTACAAATTGTGTTTTATGTAACTCCTTTTATCTGGTATCTGCAACTATAATAGGTTTTGCAGCAATCCTTCTCAAACAAACCCATAAAAACAACAGACATAAGACATGTAATACACTGAGTAGTCGTACTTATACAGTTTACTCTATCCTATTTAGACTAATTCCATATATTAATGAATAATATGTCATTTACACCTAAACTTGCACAATACATTATTCTGCTATATTGCACACTTCTGGTACCTGCTTTAATAATTACACATATATATACATATATGAATGTGTCTGTATAAAATACACACTTCTAATATAAATAACATGCATTGTTTAGATAATAAAATCATTATTATTATTATTATTATTGTTTTTTTACCATGGATTGTTTTTGTACCTATATATGTATAGGACAAGCATTAAGTCAGTCAACAAATGTTAAAATGATTATTGTAAATTATAAAAATTCCTTGCAAAAATATTAGGCGTCACCTTAATAGTAAGAAAAATACCCTGGATATTACTAAAATATACCTAGAAAAATTATAACATATACTGAGAACTAGAAATATAAAACTATGTTAATTACGCATTTAAAATTGTTTCCCAGGGACTTAAAAAAGATGTAAAAATAATGTTATTGTAATATAAAATTTCATTTTAATATATATATATGTACATAGTACAACTTTTCCATGCAATATGGTAATTTTAAAAATGTTGTACCATTTTATGTCAGGCGCATATAGAGACAGCCATAGAAATATTGTTTTTAATTTATTTGTTAAAAATTAACTTCAATATTCTACACTATTTTGTTAATAAATAGTAGCTTCAGAGTAACTTTGTATAAGCAATACAGCTTTTGTAGATTTAATTAGGTTTCAAAGAATTATAAAAATTATGGCACATTATAAAAGGGGTGGACTATAACAAAATTATCATTCTGATGATTCCATTTATTTTATTTCCAATTAATAGTTGGCAATTGATAATAATATGTTACATTAATCTAATCGATACATATATGGAAGCAAATACAAATATATATGTACCTTATTGCTCTTATAAGTATAAGAGAAATAGGTAAATAAGAAAATAGGTAATCATTTTTACATAAAAATAAAAATGGTATTTTATATTAATTAAATATATAAAATTTATAAAGTGAAATAAATACGCACATTGATCTATTTAATGATTCTGTGTAGTAATCTAAATCGAATTTATGAAATTAAATATTGTTTACAAATTTCCAAGGAGTATACCCGTTAAAAATATTTTCCAGTGTAAAAGATAGGTCAGTATTTCAAGAAAAATGGTGTTTCTGTCGTGAAACCGGTATGACAGACGATTAAACAGTCGATCTTGAACAAATTCGGACGCCTCCACAATTTGAGTGGTTTAAAAATTCATTTAATAAAATTGATTTGGTTTAAAAACCTTATCTAAACCGTGGTAGTTTGAATGACAACCATGACCGTTAAAATTAAGCCCAATCATTTCTGAAATGGCTTATTATATTTAGTGGAGCATTATTTCATTTCCTTTATATGATGAAGAGACCTACTCCCGTGCTTAAATTTCGCTAATTATTCAAAATTTAGATTTGCCGAGTTCAATGCTTGGGGACCAAGGTCTAGAATTCGGGCTCAGTTAGTAACAGATCCAACCTTGTCTAAAATTACCTTCTACAATACAAAATCCCAATGGGGTCCACAGGGTCCACCGAGACCACACCTACCTGGAAAGCAGTTACGGAAGATCTGGATATACTAATGTCCACAAGCTTCCACCCCACCTTGACTGTGAAAAATTCCGTTGAACTAGGGTGCTTTAGTGATCACATAGTAAGAAAAAACTCTAACTATGACTGGAAAGTATTGATGAAAAAGATTGAAATATACACAATGGAACGTCGAAATTGAATGATTGCAGAGAATTTGACAAATGTCTCGTATTCTGATACAGAATCCAGTTAATTTTGGTCAGGGGACGCCAAAGATGATATAGGTAAGCATATCACAATAACAAGAGGAACTGCAATACAAACCGACAGCACTAACACCAAAATGTGTATTGAAAATAAAGCTTTCCGTATATTGATCTATATGAGTACGTTGATATGCTTTTGCCATCAAATTATCATTTTGAATCTTTATCATTTTTCGATAATATATTTTTAAATGTTATATGAATACTACAAATAAAACTTTATTTACCAAAAATTAGATTGTTAATCTCTTGTGGTCTATTCAATACAGGAGAGAGTATGAGTCCAGTATCATACGTCATTTGCCATAATAAATCTATTTTTCAAATGAAAAACGTGCTTTAATTGCAGTGCGAAGTTGACCAGTTTGAGACTTTGATACTTTGACGAACTTTGAACAGCGGGATTTGTAAAAAAGAATGTCTGCAGATCCGTTCATCAATTTGATTTCATCTCTTAAGAAATTATAATAGCTTGTGAGATTTCCATTAAAGAAATAATTCTCATTAAGACTAATTTGGATAATTTGTTTCCTTAAGACTATCTGGAAATACGATCATGGTCCTGCTTTTCTGAGCCATCATGTCAACCATATTCTTGTCGGCATGTCATAAATTATCCGTTTTGAAACTCACAGTATCAATTATATGTATATATTTTAGTATCCTTAATTCCTTAAGATGAATAGATATGTATGAAATTCATAAAAATTACAAATTACTTAGTTATGACGTTTTTCTAGTGGGTGTGTATGATAAATCTTAATGAGACTGCAAAAATATTTTTATGAGCTCTATATAAAGTATCTTTAATGATCACATAAACTAGTCACTTTTTGAAAAATATCGAAGACAATTTTCTGAAAAAATGAGGATTAATATTTTTTTATTCTACTTTCTGGATATTTTTCTTGTTATAGACATGTGTATTTATGCAAACGTTATATAGCATGCTTATTTATAAGTACATATATAGACTATTTTCATATCATAGATATTTCATAAAATTCAATTTTGTTATTGGATCATTATTATAAACAGGTTAATTATTAATTCACTTATTTTTTTACTTAACTTATTTTTTAATTAAGTATTAAGAAGTATAGTCTGCAAAGGCACATATATATATAATAGATATGATGGATATACATATATGCTATTTTACTTAATTAGGTCTATGGAAATATGCAGGAAAAGGCAACTTGTAACGGAATTCTTTTGTAATTTTATCTTGTAATTTTATTGCAGTTTTAACTTGCTCGTTAAAAAATGCAAAAGTAGTTGCGTGCGTTTGTATTATTGGTCTTTTATACGTCTGAAAGAATAAATATAAACATTATACGTATTAACATTTGTCTTACAAAGTACATTTCTAAAATTGTGGATAGCAATAGTAATTAGTTAATTGTAAATAATCAATTTTTCTAACAAAGGTATTTTTGTTTATTACATATTAGTCTAGCATATATGCATCTAATTATACTATATCCATAATTCAAAATAAACACTCATTATCAATTCTAACAAAATTCTTATAAATACGATAATTATTCCCATTACGCAAAAATTAAGCATAATTTTTATTTTTGTATTTTTGTACAAAACACTAAATTTTTACGATTAATAAAAAAAATTATTACATCTTCATTTTTATTTAAGCGTCAATACCCGAAATTTGTTGTTACGAGTTATGGTCAATACGCATAATAAAGGAGACATTTGGTTAGTGGGCGTATTAACGGTTTTCAATACGATATTACTACACGTAACCAATTGATTGGATCAAAACAGAATCATTTTTAAAATAAAATAAAACATCTTCTTTTGATTTTAGAAAAAAAATTATAATATAAATATATGAAATATCGTGGCAAAGATATCAGTGAAATCTATATATTATTATTATATAAAGATTTTTTCAAAAGCTCGTTGCTTTTAATAAAATATAATATTTGATCCCCTCGACTTTAGGCTTAATGAAGTAATATGTGTTTTTAGAAGTGTAGCTAGAGTTGAATACTTGGAGGAAGCTCAGAAGGAAATGACTATATTGTTATATTTCCTAAAATGTTTGGAAAGTAGGAACATGTTTATCATACATCTTATTCGGAAATCTGCATTCTAGATCTAGGATTCATTCAAGACAAGCCACAATTGACAATAAATATATATGTACATAAATAATTATGATTATTATATTATAATATATATAGAATATTTGATTCATGAATTAAGTAAATACACCAATACTATATTTTATCTACTTCTATAAAATAGGATTAATAATTATACCCGTACAAGCTTGTGTACAACATCATTACTGGCGAAATGTTATTTGCTCTTGGAAGTTAATGGGGACCAACGGAAGACTAGGAATAAGGTGGCTTCTTTCTGCCATAGCATTATACGAAAGAAAGATAATCCTAGAAGGAGTTGAGCGTCAAAATTTAGTTGGAAGGGTAAAAGACAGATAACATTACAAAAAAGCTGGAGATGGCCAACAAGAAGAGTTGAAATATTAAAGAGTTCGTTTGGGTCAGCGGACGAATTGGTGAAAGAAAGAAGATCAAATAGTGGAGCGGGAATTGTACCACTCCACCATAGCTCCTAAGGCAGTCCCGAACCCATCGTGGAGCGCTTTCGCATAGCAGCTGGTAGGTTCTGTTTCTTATAGCAGACTGAAATGGTGACAATCAATGCTGACTTAGAATGGTTGAAAGAGAGAGGCAATTCCTGGATGAAAGCAAGGATTGTCTCGGACAGCAAGTCGAGTATCCAAAGCGTATTTAAATTCGACTTCAAAGCAAAGAATAACCTATTTTCTAAATGTTAGCTGCTCTTGGAAGCTATTGACGACAACGACACAGTAAAAAAGGCTGTCTTCACTTTGGTGCCAAACCGTTACAGGAAACGAGAAAGCAGAAAAGGAGGCGAATGAAGCCAGCAAGCTCCCCCAGACAAGTATACGATGGTTATATGGCGTTGCTAAAGTCAGGTTAAAGAATTACACAATGAGCAAACTTTCACACTTTATGGATGCAGAAATATATATTGACGGAGTAGAGTGAGAGTGGAATAAATACACAGATACTTGAAGAATGCATCAGAATTTTCAGAAGGTCTTGGATGGGACATAGCTTGGAACTGAAACGATACCTGAAACAGATCGGAAAAAGAGAAGACGAAGGAGTGCAGGTTGTCTGGAGATGCGTCACACATCATGACAATATGCCCGGGTACTCGGTACATCAGACGGCGATACTACATCAATGAAATAGCGGACCTGTGCAGAAATCCACTGAAGGTCGCGCGGATGTGGAAGTGGTTCCAGAAGAAGAACTGACTAATTGCATTGAGCAATAATAATGGTGGCCTTGGCAGTCAGAAAACAGAAGACCTCACAAACTCAAAGGAACCCCCCCACCCCTCTAACCCACGAGTATAAAGCATTTACATACGTATCTGGGAAGAAGGCTCGTTTGGAATACCGTCCGGATGAAGTGTTTGTGGTGCAACTTCGTAGTGGTCACTACCAGCGTCTTACGGCCTACTGGACGATAGTGGAGCCTGACTTCAGCCTTGTCTGCCAGCGATGTCGCGAGGAACCTGAAACTGTGGAGCATTGGCTGCAGTATTGTCCAGTTACAGTCCGAGCTCGGACCATATTTTGCGGGGACCACCGTCATCCTCTGGTTATTGTCGTGGAGGACCCTGAAACGGTAGTCATGTTCGTGCGGTTGGAGGTCTAAGTGTGAAGTGTTGGTCGCAAGGCTCACAGATATATAAGAAGAAAAACTACATAAAAGCAAGGGAGATAGGCGGGAGCAAGTTAGGTGCGTGCAAATAAAAGACGACACTGCACGCAAAACAAACTTAATCAAGAAAATAATTGGAGTTCCAGAGGACGGGAAGTGTGACGACTGTGACGAGGAAGAAGACAAAGATACCGTCCTGCATTGCCTTAGGTGGACCACAGCTTGAAGACATTATGCATGAAAGAATAATATACTAACAGATGATGACTCTGGCTGGGTACTGGAGGAAGGTACGGCCTAGATGGTTCATCTAACCCCGAGACCCTCCCGAATCAAAACCACCAACGAAGAGAAAGCGGCTGCCTCCGACCCTGATCTTCCACCAGACTCAGTCATCTCCTTTAACTTCATAAAGGCCTTTCTCAAGAGGGCTATACACAACCCGCCACCCACCAACCCCCGTGTCAAGCTGGTTTACTCCCTCGCCGGGACGAGGTGCTGCTCGCCCAACTAAGGAGCGGCCACTGCAGGAGCCTTGCGGCCTTCCGTGCGGTGGTCGTCCTGGGCAGCGACCCCATCTGCACCGGATGCGGCATGGAACCAGAGACAGTCAAACATTAGCTGTAGCGGTGTCTGCTTCTGCCCAGGCGAGGGCTAGAATCTTTGAAGCCTCAGTCCACCTTTATCTGATCTGATGGACAACCCGTGGGCGGTGCTAAAGTTTACACGTCTGGGCCTGGCCCGGGTATGACGTGCCACCAAAAACAACATCAACAAGAGCATCATCAACATTTACATTATGATAATCTGATTAAAAATATAGCTATATATATATTCAGCGTCGTTCATATGAACATATGAATAATTGAAATAAGTGTGAACAGAATATATTTTGAATAATTTGCTAGTATCTCAAATTAATCTTACCAGGGCTGTTTCATAAACGTTAGGACAAATCTTTAAAAAAAATTATAATTTCAGTGATACATAAACTTACGATTTTGATCCTGTCTATAAAATAAAGATAATATGATGGCATAAGATTATTTATACTTAAAATCTTATACTTACGAGAAATTACAAGATAAAAGCGTTTTATAAATTTGTTAAATTTTTGTCATTTTTATGGTTATCTAAAAACCTTTGTATGTAGCAGTTAGAAAAGATTTAAACTGTATTTAGTATAACAATGTGTGCTACATGCATGATGTTATGTGGTATAAACAATGTGTGCTACATGCATGATGTTATGTGGTATAAACAAAGCTTCAAATTGTATTTAATTATATAAACAAATTTATTCTGCATTCAAGTACATATATACATATATAAATAATAATACATAACATATTCTTTCATTGTAGTGTTAAATAAATCAGACGTACAATCTTTTAATTTTTCTTTAATTGTGCGCTTACATATTTTCGAAATATTTAAGCAAAAAATATCTGCTTTCAAGAAAAAAATCTGGTGCTATATTATCTTACTCAATAGCAAATATCGAAAAACTTGTAGCTTCTCAAGTTTGTTTATTTATCTCAAATAATTTAGACATTCTCGATTGGATTTGCTCAATTAATCTCAGTTATCTACTTACTGACAGAAGTATAATACATTCTTAAGGGTCAGCATTTGTCTGTTTTAGGAGCAGATGCATATATACACTAGACCAAAAATAACTGTCTTAGCATTTGCAACTTACACATATAGGTCTATAGGCAAAGACTAATTAACCCCCCCCCCGCATACCCTGAGTTTTTGCGTATCCATATCGCAAGGGAGAAGGGGTTCATTAGCTCCCACCCTCCCCCTCCCCTTTATAATATTAAAATTCCTAATAGAACAGAGTTTTGAAACTTTGCAACATAGTTAAACAAAGATGTTTACAATATTCCACTGAAACTAAGGTCAACCATTTTGTGTTTAATTCATTTTTGGATCTGAAAAACTATTTTCTGCATGAAAACCTTTTCTATTCTACTATAATTATGAATTATGACATGAAATGAATCCGTACCCGAATAAGAGTTTCCTCAATTTTGAGAGAAATATTTATCTTTATATAGAATGTATGTTTTAATAAATTTAAATAAAAGTGGAGAATATTTAGAGTATGGTGACGTGACCATTCCATTGACTGCACAATACTAAATATAGCGCTAAAACTTGGAAAACTGTATTTTGGAAAAAATTACACAAGCTTACACTGCTCGATTTGTTACTGTAAAAATTAAAGCAAAAAAATAGAGGGCCCAATTGAAGCCCCTCTCCCCTCCTCGGTATGCTAAGTGGGGGTTAAGTATAAAACATTCCACAAAATATAGTTGTATTTGGATTAATTGTTATTGAGGACAAAGCGATTTTTTAAATACACTATACTTTATAATGAGTTTACACCAGATAATACTTTTTATCCCGTTGTCCGCAATTCCTATATTACGAGTAATACGAGTATAGTAGACAGCTATGGGAAGTGGATATAGCTTCTCAAATTGATTGGCATGGAAATTGTACAGTTGACGGTGGTGCGTAGTTCTAAAAAGTATTGTGGTTAAATCACGTTATTTTCTCATTAAGCTTTCCGGTGTAATATATTATAATGCGTAGTTACTAACACAAAAGGCTACCTGCAGTTACAACCTGTATTTGCTTCAGTTTAATCATTCAACCATCCTTTTCTGAGTTTCTGTAATTAGCACTGTATTAGAGGTTGGTTATATAGGCAAGAACTAAAAGAATCATTAGTTCTCACTTTTTACACTGCGAGAAAGCTAGATGCCATTGGCATTCTATCACATATATCACATATTTTTACATAATTAACAATTATCCAGTTTATTAATTGGAAGATAATTTACACATGTCTAAATTATCTGCTGAATCAATAGGATTTTTTTCTGTGGGGGAGGGGGGTAGTAAGTTTTATATAGAAATCTTAGCTGGAATTTTAAATAAAGAATATGATTTCAAAAAAGAATTTAATAGATATAGATATGTAGGTACATTATAATAATTGGTCATTATATGTTATATATAGATATAATAAATCTATAATTAATTAATTTTATAACATTATGTACAGAATGTTTTATAACAAAAGGCACTAATATTGCTATCTCTATGGGGACCAGTTTGTTTGTGGATCATTGATGATCATAATTTAAAGCGTATACGACTGCTGATCACATGACGTAGCACTATTTACAGGAATGGTTTATAGGTATATCAACTGTATATATACATATATAGGATAGGGAAAAAAGTAGAATGTGAGTTAGAAATGAAAGCAATTCTTTGCAGTAGTTAAATATTTATTGTGATGAATTTAAAGCTCAAGTTCATGATTTACTCCAAACAGATTTCTCTTTTCTTCAAGAAATTTTACCGAGAGCATTTAATGCTAGCATGTCACTACTGGGCTAAGTGGCATCACATTTTGATAAATTTTAGATATATAGATCACCCCCGTATTGTGAACTTCAAGCTACAAGATATGGTTTCAAAAGATTCAAAAATGCATCGAAAATCACAGAAAATACTGATAGAAGCTATGCTAGCAGTTGTTCGTTACATCGATTACTTTTGTAATTAATACTGATAAAGATTTTATATAAATTCTTAAGTTATGATGAATTTTGTTTTGTTTTTACTATTATGTAAAAAGTTACATTTATCATTTTCTGAAGATAGATTAATCATTCTAGATGAATAGAGGTTAAACAAAAACCGGAAACATATTGAGGAGCCTTGTATATTGTATTAATTAACTCCGGTATTTACTTATCTTTTATAACGTAAACTTCAAGAAAAATTAAACAGCTTTTGAAGGGTTGTTTTACTATTTATTTATAGATATAAACCAACTGTATTCATCTACATTAATAAACCGGCTCAATTCATTTATTTTCTCATAAATGTTCGTTAATTTCCTACCATATTTGATACATATAAAAGTATGAAGGAATGATATTATAATCAAATTCAAGATTTATTTAACCGTCATAGTCATTAAGAAGTTTTTTTTTAAAGCGTCAATCACATCGAAGGTTGACTAAAAGGCGAGACTAAGTATATAAAACGATTTCTATAAATATTATAAATGAATATAACTTGTTGGCGAATTCTGAGTAAAATTCTTATCTCTCAACTGTAAACTTTTATCTGGTTTTCTTTTATAACTCTTAAAATTAAGTAATTTCACAAATCATGAAAGTTTGAATAAACAAACAACATTTGGTTTTAGTTTTCACTCTACAAATATTACAGCTTTACAACAATTTTTCCTACTTTTTGTGACATTTCAGTTCAAAGCGCATATATTTACTTTATGCTTGTGTTTTCTTCGATACATCTACATATTCGCTTACTTTTGCATTGAGACAATTTTATTGATTTAGTTGCCTATATGTTTACGTATGTAATATATACCGGAGACTATCCCTGATTACACATATATAGAAAGTTATAGATTATTTTTATATATTTTTATACTGTAATAAGAATCATGCGTACTTATGTGCATTCGCGGACAACGTAATAATAGAAAGCATAATCTAAAGTATAGTATAAATTCAATGTATTAAAACAATTGCGTTGTCCTCGTGTACATTTTTTGTTGATATTTACAATGTATTTTTTTAACATAAAGTAGGAGTAAAATATAAGGTAAATAGAAGAGTAATAATTTAAATTTAAAATAAATTATACGCTAATATATATTATAGAATAACGTTTTTCAAGTGTTAAAATAACATTATATTTGCTTTCTTTTCCTTTTAATTGCATTTAAAAAAATATCAATTTCTTAAAATTTTCTTCCAATTTGTGAACAACATCTTAACAAAAATAATTTGATCACTATCTCTTAAAATTGTTGAACTCTTTAATTACCGATACATATGTACGTACAATAGTGTATACAGGTAATGTAAAGTTTATTGAATAATTATTGTCGTTTTCTAACTTATAAAATAAGAAAACAATTTGAAACAGAGAACAGTCAATTACATTATTATATTTAAACGATCTTATCATTTGTATTTTGTATTTGATTTCACAAATAATTCGTTTTAATAATTACTTTTTAAATAATAATTTGTATTTACAAATGTTATATTTAAAGACTTAGAAAATGCCATATTTAATATATTGGAAAGATAATTTTATTTGCTTTTAATTTATATTTCAATATTGGAATTTAAAGAATTAAATGATTCATATCATTAATATTTATTTTAAAAATAATTTAAAGCAAATATTTATGGTGAAGTTAAGGGGTTGAATTAACCGCTATATGATAAAGTGGGCTATACCGAAAAAAACAGTTGTTTATTGAAAATTATATCATACATTTTTTTAAATAATATATTTAAGTTTTACACCACAATAAGTAATAAGTAACAATTTCACAAAATAGGATGGTTCACAAAGCCTTGAGTAAATGTGGGTAATTGTTCATCAAGAAATCTCGCCATATCATCAGCCGATGCAAAATTTGGACGTAGTGCTTCTGAAGGTGGGAAAACATGTCTATCACATAAGTTGACGTCTGGGGAATAGGTTGGCTGAAGAAGCAACCTGATGTTTCTTTCTTCCCAATGGCCAGTTGTCGCTCGAGCCACATGTGGGCGAGAATTATCTGTTGTAGTCTCATATTCTTTGGGAGTATGGGCTTTTGTTGGACTCGGTTAAAAGCTTCCATATTTCCAGGAATTGAATCTACCACTCGATGTTTATTGATTCGGGTTGCAATATTTCGTAATAATGGGTTCCTGTTTGTGGTGTTGCCACTGCAAAAAGAATTTTTATGCAAACAACTGTTTTTTTGGTATAGTTAAGTTATTAAGTTAATTAAGTTATTTTGTGAGATACAATTAAATAAACATACAATTTTATATTTATAAAATTCCCTTTTCACATGGGCGCTTTAGGCACCTAGTGCCCCTAAATAATTTTTAAACTTCTTATATAGAGTAGAGTTATTTAAAACTGAAAATGTAGTTTAAACAAATGTTTTTCTAACAAATTCCATTGAAGAAATACTAAACGTATTTTAAAAAAATAGGTAAAAATATGCATTCTCATTTTTTATAAAAATTTAATTTTTTTTCTTCCGAAAACTTGTTTTTCTTGCATAATTTGTGAAATATTACATAACATTAATCCGTACCCAAATCAGTTTAATCAATTTTCAGGAAAATATGCATATTACATATAAAAAAAGTGTGTTTAACTCATTTTATTACAGCAAAGAGGTATATTTTTTTAGTGATCATCCTTTTGGGTGTACAATATAAGTAAATATCGTGCTAAAAGTTTAAGTCACGGAATACTATAATTGATTCATTTTTATTTAAAAATCATAAAAAAATGGAGGAGGGCCCAACGCCTCCTAAACGGATAGGTTAATTTAAAATGGATGAATGAGTATCCCCAAAATAGAACTAATTTAGCTTTGTAAGTTGTTTTATAATTTATGCAGGTATTTTATATTTGTTGTCTTTAAACTACTCATCTTGTCCCATTATAATAGCATGAAATTATATCACCTGTATGGCAGAATGGTTCATTTGTAATGCTGTAATGCCGTAATGCTATAATGCTGTAATGCTGTAAAGCTGTAATTGCCTGAATTATTTATAAACCGTATACTGTACAAATTGTATTTCTATATTTTTATATTAACATAGGAAACTACAACTCCAGATAGAACACTGCATTATGCTACGTATTAGCAAATCGTTATATCCCTCTCATCTAATTAGAATTCTGCTAGTTTTTAAATCATGAGCTGCAAGAAAAGAAGACGGTTCTAAAGGAAACAATTTCCAGTTTAAACTATGACAGTAACATTGTTAAACTTAGTTTATTTGATTTGAAAGACAATTAAAGTTAATGCTATAATATTTAGAATACAGTTTTTGGAGAAATTGTATACAAATTATATGATATGTGTATCTATCCCTTTACATAGGTAGCATAACATTTTTTTATCTGAAGTAGAAAGTAAAAACTATTCAGAATTCCGCAATAATTTAATTTACTGCACAGCACAGCAAAGCACAGCACTTTTGAAATTCTACCTGTTAGCCAAATATGGGCAAAAATCTGCCGTGTTAACTGAGGGTGTGGAGATATTCTAAAAATAACTGAGGCAACCTCTACCTATCTAATATAATTTTTGAGCTACTGGGATGTTGTATATGACTGCGATAAGGTATGTTAATGGTTTTTCGAATCACGACAGCACCCTTCTCCCTAGAAGAGCCTTTGTTAAACTGTAATTACAATGTGAATTACAATTCGTGTTCACTGTCTACATAATTGATGCATATAAAAGCTGTGTTCTATACATGTAGTTAAGAATATCCCTGATTATAAATCGTCAAAATGTCAATAATTACATTTTTTATTTTGGGGATTTAGTTTGCACAATGGTGTACTGATTAGTATGGCGTGGTTTGCACGCTTTGTTCTTTTAAAATATTAATAATTCTTTATTGTAAATACAAAAGGTGCTTTCTGGTATTGGGTAGAATATAAAACTTCTACAGTGGAGAAAAATATTTAAAAAATATGTAGCTATAAAAAGGAAATGAACAAGAACAAGAATAAAAGATAAAAATCTGAGGTGATAAGTTGAAAGGAATCTACATAGAGAATAAAAAGTAATAAAAATACTAAACATAAAGTACACAAAATGTTGATAAGTCGGTGAACTTAAGTTTGTGAGTGAAAATGTAGTGACTGACGCTATTTATAATATAAAGAGGTAAGCAGTTGTAAACAGAGGGGATGCGGTTGCTAAATGAGTATTTTTTACAATCAAGATTTACAGTATTACCGACAGTTAATTAATTAATTTAATTTAATTTGAATCAATAAACTTATTTATATGGGGAAATATAGTTTATGGAAAAACAATCGATTGTTTCTCAAGTTTTTTTAAATTAAATATTGGCATTTATTGTCACAGTGTGATTTATTCATGCTTTCAATTAATCTTATTGACATTATTATATTCTATATGATCGTATATGTGGAGAAGTTATAACAGAAAATCACAAAAATAGGAAATAGATTTCTAACGAAATAAGACCATATTTAATAAAAGATGCAGCGTGAATAAATGAATACTAATGTGTTGTATCAGTAGGGATTATATTTGTTTGCAATGTTGAAAGAAAATAGTAACAAAATAGTGAGGGGAGTGGGTGGGGTGAAATCTTATCAGTATAATAATGGATGGCTTTTGTGTCTAAATTTCTCTAAATATATTTGTCCATTTAATACCTATATACATTTTTTGACTAATACTAAATACAAAGAAAAGGTATAAGTATAAGTATAAAGCAGTATATGCTAATAAAAACATATAGACATGAACATTTAAAAGAAATTATAAAAAATGACATTAGTCAATATTGGCTATATTTACATGTCAAACCAGTAATTAATCTAAATTCACTTAAAAACTTTTCTATTTTTCTATTTGAACTGACATTTATGTGATACAATTATTTGGAATAATATATTGCCAGTCATGAATATTGATGTTTATTTATGACAATGTATTGAAATCATATTTATTAACAAATTTTCAGCTGTATACAACATAATTATAAATTCTTATTATTTAAAAATCATCTGTTTGTGTTATATCTAAAAATTGATAGTTTCTTGTTATGATTTTAAATATAAATATCTCGATTATTATTATTTGTGAAAATGTTATACTTATCATTGTCATTAGCTGTCTGTTAATATAATAATTATTAGTATTACATTGGTTTAAATTTATCTCCTCATCACGAGTATAGTAACAAACTAATAAATGAAAAACTCAAATAACACCATAGAATATGTTAGGCGACAGCTTATGACACAAACAGTAGGAGTGAGATCGAACTGCTTTCATTGAAAAAATGAATTTCAATCCTTCTCATTCTGCAGATCGATATCTCGAGCCACAAAGAAAATCATGTAAATAGTAGAATACTACATATTGAAAAGATGAAATGATACATGCTTGTTTGCTTGCGTATGAGCACATCAACGCAATGACAAGTTTTATTTAGTGCCTAGAGTTATAGTGCGCGAATGGTGCTCTAGTTCTTGTCTTGTTGAGTTCTCACACAGTGTCAGAATTAGTGAAGGTATATACTATGTATGTATGAACAGCTGAGACTGCAAGTTGGCTGTTTACAAAAAGCAATCAGATATTAACGCCAACGGGATGATGATAATTCACTTGGGGCAATTTGATTGGTTAGAAAAATAAAACATGTGGTAAGTTTCAAAATCTTTTCTTCCCGTTCATTCTCTTCTATCTGCAGATATTTCTTTTCTATTTTTCTGATACAAACCGGTTTCTTTTCTTAGTTTCTCTCATCGCAATTTATGGACTATACTGCCAACCGACTTTATAGCTATAATACTAAGACAGATCAATAGGACGCCTACATCCACTTCATCTACGCAATGAATATATTGAATAACTAAAAAGTAATCCAAAAAACAGCTGGGATTGAAAAATAACATCAATGAAAGGATGCGCCATGTTAATTATGATCAAGTTTTGTTAAACTTGCCAAATTTGTGATTTGTGAAAACTTTTAGCGTTTAAAGTGTTGAATAATTTCAATTTTGAAATTGTGAATGATCAACTGCATGCTCTCTACTCGGAACACTGTAAACGTTGGTTGTGGTGTGTAAGCTAGACACTAAGTTATTATTTAGATACTTTTAGACAAAATCATACATTATGAGCTTTACAGCCAAACTTCGCTCTAAACTGCCCTCGAAAACAAGTTTTGGCATTGGAAATGACACCAGTGATTCAAGTCAACAGAAAGCCTCGACTGGGGGAACGTATCTTTTCAAAGTTGTCTTTGTCGGGGATTCGGGAGTTGGGAAGACTGGTCTACTTCTACGATTTATTGAAGGAAAATTTCCTAGTGATGCCCAGTCTACAATTGGGGTCGATTTTAAGGTACCATTAATATCCTTTTCAGTAGATTATTCAGTGGTTGTGAATTTTTTAGCGAATTACACAAGATTTTTGTATAATAAACATATATATTTGAAATAAAATGTTAATGGTAATTATAAAAATAAATTTGTATATAGATATAAAAATAGTTAATTTGAAGAAACGTCACAGTATACTGCATATATATATATATTAAAACGTATAATGGAAAATGAAGAAATATTCCTTGTAAATATAATGTAATTGTATTATTAACTATAACAAGATACGCATTTTATGTACTGATTTTATTAATTTAGGATTTTTAATCATGAACCCATTAAGAATTTGTTTTTTTATATTTTGACTAAATATTAAGCATGACAATTTAATGCATCATGAAAATAACAGTTATTTTTAACTAATGAATGAAATAAATTTATAATACAAAATCCATACTCACTGCTAAAAAATTATGATAATTATTTCGAATTGTTTTTGTTTTGTTTTAGTGTAAGTAATATTTTAAACTCATTTAAAAGTACCGATTTAACATAGGTAACTATTATTTTAATATGCTTCAAGCAGTTTCCATTGTAGTTAATATGTCATTTTAATTTAATTTTAGAAGATATTTGAGTCATATTTAAGTTTTCTGACTCTTTATAGTAACGCAAGGTAATTTGTATACTACAAAAGTTGTCAATAACATTGCGAGAATTATTATTACTGATAAATGTATTATATAATTAAGAATCAGAAAAAAATTATATTTGCTATGGTTATTCTAGTGAATGTTCTCGTATTTTGGTATTCAATTAAAATCGCCAATATTACAAGGATTCTATTAAATATGCATGAAGTAATATACAGTCATGGCAAAAATATTGTACCCGTTTAACAAGTAAAATAAAATAACATATTTAATATCCGAAATTGTATCCAAAATATATTTTGTGCAAGCTAATTAATAAAAAAAACTACATGAAATGTTTACAGTTAATATTTAGTGAAGTCTCTTGCATCATGGAGAGATTGGACACGGTGAACTATGGAGCTGATTAGACTTCTTCTATAATTCACATCATCCATTAATTCTGTCTAAATGTAATCCAGGGTTGCACAAAGCTCGTCAGAGTTGATAAGGCATTCAAATTCTATTTGTAATTTAGTCTCCATCAGACCCCAAACATTTTCTATCGGATTCATATCGGGAATGAACGCAGGCCACTCTAGACAAGCGATCTGACGTTCTTGAAAAATGTTTTAGTGTGAATTTATGGTGCATTATCTGGTTCATAAATGCCATTAAGTGGGGAGGATAGTTTGCCATGTAGTATTATAGGATACAATATTTTTTTATTATAATAATTAATTAGTATCATTATTACCGGGTACAATATTTTGCCACCAATGTATATTGTATTATTTGGTCATTGTCACGTATCCGGAAAGTATTAGAAAGTATTTTAATAAAAATAAAAATAAAAACACAGAGTCTTAATTGTATCCGAAGATTTAAGACTCTGTGTTTTTATTTTTATTTATATTGTATTACTATAAAGATTATAATATTACCAGAAAATGTTAATTTGTTATAATCCCAATCATAAGGAAATGATAAAAGTCAATATTGTAATGATATTTATATTGTTTTATTTAATATGTACAAAAAGCTTTCAATAAATCATCAAATCACTAAATCACTAAATCGTAAAATGTCTTCTTTTTTGTATTAGTTTGATTTCTATTTAAAATGTAAAATTCTTAAATCTTTAAATCTTTAAATAGTATATTACAGGCCTTATTTACAATCTAGAAGCAATAACTTATATAAGGGTGCTCTAACGTAATTCTAAAATTTTCAAAGACTACTACCTGAAATTATAATGTATGATTTCCTTAATTACCTATATACTGATGATATTGACTTTTAAGCGTATAGGTACTTAAAAAATGTTCGAAACATAACTTTTCTTTTGTTGAATTTACATCACTTAATTAATATTTTATGTCGATGTCTATCATTTAACCTCGTTAGTAATTAACATATTATATTTTCTTTTACCCGTAACTGTTTTTTCTTTAGTTTTTCTATTAGTTAGACTGGCTTTAAAATTATTCGAAAATATAGCATTATTTTAAAATATACATAATAATAATTCTAAGCGTAGGTATATTTAAAAAGAAAAATAGGAGTCAGAATGAACATAGAAAAACAAAAGAGTAAGTGATAAATGGACAACAAATATGTATACTTTAAACTTTAAAAGAATAAGAATTACGCAATATAGTATAGGTACAAATTGAAATAGAGGCGTGATAACAATTTAGTGTAATATTATACATAGAAAAACATTAATACGGGGGGCTTCACGTAGATATCCATTAGCTACAATTAAAACAAGAAGATACAGATGAAAATATATGACATATTTCTGGGCACATCAGACTGACATTGAGAGATTAGATATTTATTATGATACAAAAATTGTATTATATACACAAAAGCAGGCTTGATAAGTACATATGTTGTTTATTATAGGTATGTATTGTTTATCGTATTTAAAATGGTAATTAGTGAAAAGTTAAAAAAATTGTTATACATACAGTTTATTCCTAACAAAAATATATTGCGTAGTGGTAGAATTTCAGACAAAGAAATAAAGTGGTAGTTAATCAAAAAAATCTAAAAATAATTGATTTTATATCATTTATGATTGTATGCGTACAGGGAAAATTTAGCTTAGTTTGGGAATTCATTTAAATATGCGAATTAAATAAGTGACAAAAATGTAATAGTAGCAATAATATTCGAAACATAAACTATGAAAAGGGCGATTAGTTTCAAATACTTATACAGTATTCGGGTTACTATTATAGTATATACCTAATAGTGTTACACATCAATAAATCAATAGTGAAACATTATATACCATATATGCATTTTATATGCATTATATATATGATTATATATTATATGTAATACATACAAACATATGCTGTATTATCCCTGAATATATAAAACTTTAACAACGATTAATGACAATACGCAAACTATTATATATCTTACATATAAACACAGACTAAACAGAATTTCTAACATTGACACGTAACATTCTTGAGTAGATAATCGTTTTTAATAAAAAATAAATAAAAATACTTACGTTAATAACTTATTAGTTTTTTTTTAAAGAGAAACTTTTTAATCTTATAATTTTTCTAAATTACAAACCTATTATTTTATCTGCCTACATATTCTTAGACATTATGTATAAATTATTAATTCACAAAGTAATTATTGATTCATTCTATTTTACCAACTCATTTAGCTGCATTTCAAGAAATATGGAGGTTAGGTACTACATACGTTAAATGAATATTTTATGTTTTGAAGAGTAGGAAGTTTATGCCTATACGTATAACCTATTAGAGAAAGTAAATTCTGTAAAATAGGATCCCCATAAATAATGAATATGAAAAGTAAACTCACTTTGCATGAGTGATAGAACATTTTCGTCATTTTGAGATTGTTATCAACGATGTATTGAGCATAATGTACAGTACCGAGTCAGCTAAAATAAATTGTATTTATTATTTCTATATGAAAGATCTGTTTGGTAGCTGTATTCCATTTAATATTTCATCTTTAATTTGATATAACATTTTAATAATGAAATATAAAACAGCTATGTTATTATTTATGCATATAATACAGTTGTCAGTTGAATATTAAAGTTGTTCTTAATTTATAAAGAGATCACGTCTTCTTAGCTTGTATATCGGGCTTTTTACGCATCCACTTCACTAGGCCTCGTCTATCATTTTTAAACTTCCTAATAGAGTAGAGTTTTGCAACTGCGTACGTACCTAGTTAAATAAATATATTTTCTAACACATTTCATTAAAAATAGTCAAATTTATGTTTTAATACAAAAAATAGGTAAACATATGTATTTATATATTTTTTTAAATCACTAAATTTCGAAAACATTTTTTTTTAATTCTTGGCAAAAAATATGTTTTACTGTACTTCGTGAATTATTACATGAAATTAATCAGTACCCGAATCAGATTTTCATCGATTTTGAGAGAGAAATGCATTTTTTATATATAAAAAATATGTTTTGCTCATTTTTACAAAAGGGTGCATTTTTGGAGTGGCCTTTTGGTACACAATATAATAAAAATGCACTCAAAGTTGCAAAACTTCATGCATTTTAGGAAATGCCATTAAAGCTTACATTATTCTATTTGTTAATTTAAAAATCACAGCTAAAATGAGGGAAGGTGGGCCTTAAAGTTCTCCTACCCAGGTATGTGGGGGGGTTAAAAGTATAGTAAAACAGTGTTTGTAATAATTTATGAACTTAATTTAGTTTAATAATTAATTCTAGATATCAACGTTCTTTCTTCTTGGGTGGTATTCCTCAAAGTAGAATACTATTGAACTTGCACAAACGCAGTCAATTCTTGAAGGCACTCACCGTAAAAGTATCCATGAGTTCAGGCGACTAGGCATTCAGGATATATTTGTAGTAGGGAATGCAGGCGTTGATATTTTCCACGGGGATATGAAAGGAAGAATTGTGATCTTTGGTAGGCATTTGATTCAACTATAACAAAACAGTTTGTAGAAAGAATGGATAGGAGCTTTTTGGTCACGTTACTTTTCTCAGGTAACGTTACTGGAGGGTTTGCTATATTTAGTACTTTCTCTTTACTACAAGGACATTTATCTTTAAAAATGTTACAATTAGAGTCAAATGAGCATTTCCTAGGTTATAAAAAATAACCGCGTAAAAAATTGTGTAACATGTTTTACTTAATAATTCGAAAGTGCAAATTCTTAATAATCCTTAGCTATTTTAATTACGAGTACATAGACTAATTGTTACATGTCATTCTTTCAAACCTATTATTGCAATGCTTATCTACACAAGTGCTAATTAATCTACAATTGTACTGTTTCAAGTAAATGTCAAAATTTGGGAGTATGCACTAGCAGGTGACGTCACGAGCATATTTTTTGTCAAAATTAGTTTAATTGGGTTTTGTAGATAATATCAAAAAATTTTATATAGTAATATAGCATCTATCATTATTATAAATCACTAAATAAATCGTATAAAACATTATTTGTCTTTTCATACAATGCCCGAGAAAAACTGCGTTTTGTCACCAAATATTTAACAGCATGTGCACATTTTTAAAATATGTTGACGTAAATGTTTTTGATGCTGGGCATATTTATTAAATTTAATGTATTTTTATCCTTAGAACAATTAAATTGTCTACCATCTAACATCGCAATATTGTGACGTTTTTAGAAATACGCCCATAGTCGTAGAACTAGCCGTATGTTGACAATCCTCAATAACATAATATCGCTTCCCTGCCTTCGACTATCTCCGGCTTTAAGATGTTCCTTCAGGTATGTGGTGCCGTGGATTACAGACGTCTATAGCAAATTTCAAAATGGTAACTTTTTATGTCATAGCATCTATACTTTCTTAGATTCTGTTTGAAAGCGAATTAGCCGTACCTACACCAGAGTTCTTTTATGTATAAGTTGCATTCTGGGGTAGAGTATGAATAATTAATGAAAATTTACATTTTACATGAACAAACTATGATTAATTACACTTCTTTTATGTATCTGACATCGTTTGTCTGATTAAATTTTTATGTTTCCTTTTTGTAGAAAATATTGCTTTATCTATATTACTGTAAAAAAATAGGCAAAACACATTTCATTGCAAATATGTTCTGAGTACCTACACTTCAATAAATGCAAATTATTTTGAGTGACACAATGTACTGTGTCATACAATTTTTTATTTTCGGAATGGATGTATATTTACTAAACATGTCCTATTTATAATGTTGTTAAGATATTAACAGTTTTATGTATTAGAACTACAGTTAGAAAATACCTATTTCATACTGAATTAATTTTTTAAAAACCAAAACTAACGATATTTTGTACAATATTTATCTAGAAAAATATTATCCGAATCTTTGGTTGTATTTTATCAGAAAATGTATTATATGTTTTTATTCTTTAGAAGTTACGTACCTTTATTAAAGTTTATTGAATTGTTACCGTACATACCGCATATATGGCAAATATTATATTAAATGCATGTTAATAAAAGTAAGTTGATGTAAATATAATATGGTAAATTCTAGATAAGATTATATTATCTGTTATCTATAAGTAATATTTGAAATATAATGATTTAAAAAGAATGAAAAAATGGTGTAATAGATGTTCATTTATCGTTTTCTTGAAGATTAAAACAAATTCTATATTAAAAAACAAATTCTTTAGCTTAACAAAACTATAGTAAAATATAACATATATTGCAAAATTGTTTAAATATCTATACTTTTGTGTAAATTTGGTTGCACTTCAACTATTATGATATATTACTTAGAATACACGGAAGATGTTGAAAACTCTGAAGTCATAAAATCCCTGTTGATAATAAGATAATAATACATATATACATACTTATGAGACCAAAATATCGTATAATTTGCCAAAGTTCATATCGCGACATATAGTTTTTTGTAAATTTATTTGGATCTGAATATCTAAATATTTGAATACGCCATAAAAATAAATAGAATGGCAATCTTAACACTTCCATTAAAAGCATGATATACAGTTGCGATTGTGGTCAACATGAATAATATTTTAAAATGAAGTAAATGTTAACGCATTGGCATTTTATTTCTCTATTGCATATTACTTGCATATAAAAGTCAGTAAAACGCCCTATAAACTATATTTTAAGTAACATTTTTCTATTTTTAACCTTTGAGAAGATAAAAGTATTTCGTTTATTGCACAAAAGAATATTTATTTGTTTATAGATTGTTTGCATTTGTTTGCTTATTGCTTATAAAGTAAAACAAATGTCAAATGGAATACACCCAATAATTATGTCCATTACACTAAAAAAAAATAAAATACAATTTTATATTTATTGATGATTAACTATTTTTAGATCAAATAGACTAAATTTGCACCTACAGAAAAACAAAGTAAATCTATTTTCATTTCATTTCCAAAATTTTTTTAAGAATCAGTCAGTATCTAAATTAGGCTCTCAACTGGTTTGACTATGTCTCGTTCATTCAGTCGTAATGGTTTTCGTTTAATAAATTCCTACTTCATTAATGGGCGAGGTTATAAGGGGGCTGTTTTCGGGAAAACTGTCAGCTCTGAATGTGGTTAGAAATATCCAGAAGCCAATGCGCATGTCTACTTTCATCTTCTTATTCCACATTGAAAATTCGCTGTGTTTTAAAACACGCTTTCTCTACATTAAGTGACTGTATAAACAATTTGTTAAAGGTTCTTTTAGTTGAAATATGATATTTCTCGCGAATTATATTGATCTCTTCTAAATTTCAGGGAAAGTTATAACAAAGAAAAAATAGTTGATATGATTATTTTCCTGAAATTAGAAAAGTGCAACTTTTCCATACTTGGACATCTATTAACACGAGAGAACACGAGAGATTTAGGGTTAATAGATATCCAAGTAGGGAAAAAGTGCTTTTCTAATGAAGGAACGTAATTTTTTTCTATGGATACGTAAAAAAGTCAATTAATAGAACTTGTCACTTCTTGGTGCTAATATTTCGCAACATTTTGTTAGGTAAACTTGTATAATGCTTTTTATTAATAAAAATTCCTACGTATCTTCCGAATAGATCAATTTCATGCGGAATACTTATTTTCCGATAAAACGTTAATATCCTCAATTCAAGAAAAGTAAATTTATTTTTATAAAAGAATGTAAGAAAAAGTGTTCGAAAAAAGTAAGAAGTGTAAATAAAATACTTTTTTTTTACACTTTTTATAAATAAAAATTGACTTTTCTACGTGTTCATAGAAAAAAAAGAGTTTTTATTAAATGAAGGATTTAACAGGATATGACAAAAATGTTCCTAACAAACTAAGTGTCTATTGATGGATATTTACTTGTAATATATTTATACCTTAAATGTATTCTTCTATACAAAATGTCCTTATGTTCCAGCTATCCAGAAAAGACTTATAAATCACCTGATGATTTCACTCATCGCATGTGTGTTTGTAATTTTTTTGAAACTAGTAAATATAGAATGAAGTCCTTTAAATAGACCATAACAAAGAGAGAATTTTGGCATTAAATCTTCTTAAAGGATTTGAATAATTGCGCAAATCAAATATTTAAAATGTATGTATGTATATGTATATATAATATAATATAATATAATATATTTAACCACAAAAAATTTGTACAAGTACAATCATAGTGGAAGTTCAAAGTGGAAGTAAAACAAGTTATCTGAAAATAATGACATTTAAGGTTAGATTTAAAAGTTGCAAAATTATTAATAGATCTAAGGTCTGCTGGAAGACAATTCCAAGCTGCTGGTGCTTAAATAGAGAAGGCTCGACGTGCAGATGAGACCTTAGATATAGGTTGATGAAGTCGAACCGCGGACTTTGAGCGCAAAATAACATATATTGTTCCAGCTTACATTTTCGTTTTGATTGAAATTAATACATGGCAGAATTTATAAAAATTATTGTATAGTTGAAAATTTAACAAAAATCCTTTATCACTAGATATCTTAATAACATTTTTGGAAAATAATGTAATTGTATATAATATGTAAATAAGTTTTTTATAAATATACAAGGAAGGTATAAAGTTAATTAATTTACAGCTACTATTATTTATTATCAATAATAATAGTAATATTATAATATTTCTATTAATGGTTCATATTCAGTTCAACTTGAAAAAAAGTACTTAAAATTGTTATCTCAAATATATTAACCTGTATATACATATGTATAATATACAAGCCATTAGGAATAGAATTATGCTTATTATTGTAAGTAATCTGGCATACACGTCTTAATTGACTTATATATTTCCCGGATAATAAACAAGAAGACAAGAAATGTATTGGAAATTCCTCAATTTCACCTGTCTCATTACGCAGGTATATTACTACCACGTAATATGTTATTTAACCCTATCTGAACCGGGGGGGGGGGGGGCTGATTCAGCCCCCCTCCCATC